>JAHHUM010000300.1:0-160699 GCA_036173005.1 Crenichthys baileyi | reverse complement strand
CAAACATTGTATCCTGAAGGCGGTGCTGTGTATCAAGATGACAATGCACCAATACACACAGCAAGACTGGTGAAAGATTGGTTTGATGAACATGAAAGTGAAGTTGAACATCTCCCATGGCCTGCACAGTCACCAGATCTAAATATTATTGAGCCACTTTGGGGTGTTTTGGAGGAGCGAGTCAGGAAACGTTTTCCTCTACCAGTATCACGTAGTGACCTGGCCACTATCCTGCAAGAAGAATGGCTTAAAATCCCTCTGACCACTGTGCAGGACTTGTATATGTCATTCCAAAGACGAATTGACGCTTTATTGGCTGCAAAAGGAGGCCCTACACCATTCTAATAAATTATTGTGGTCTAAAACCAGGTGTTTCAGTTTCATTGTCCAACCCCTATATTTTAGTCACCTAAAATGTTTACCAAAACTAAAAATGACTACATACATCTAAATGATTCAAACCAATGACTTATTATTAAGGCCAAATTAAAATATGCTATCAAAATAACCCTGAATGAAAGAACCTCAAAGAGAAAATATGTAAGGCTGTCTCATTGTGGAACCTAAGGTTTTCATCTCTCCTTTTTGCAGCTGATGCGGTACTTTTGGTGTCTTCAGGCTATGATCATAAGCATACACTGAAGCATTATGCAGTCATGTGTGAGCAGCCGGGGGGGAAAGGTCGGCTCCACTAAGTTAGAGGCCATATTATCAAATGGAAAAAGGTGAAATATTCCCTTCGGCTTGGATGTAATTTCCTGAATTGAGCAGAGGAGCTTCGGTATCTCAGTGTTTTATTCATAAGTTATTACAAGACTAATGGTAGCAAGAGATAAAAAGAAAACTTGGGGCTTTGCTATAATGAGGGGTTTCCTCTGATTTGTTATGGTGATGAAATATTTTAGGGGGTAATGCAAAGCCATAATTCACCACTCCATAGACATTCAATTCTCACTTATGGACATGAGATATAGAATATGACCAAAAATAAAAAGATCCACACATATATACATATACATACAATATCTGAAATTAGCTGGCTCCATTGGGTTGCTAAGATCAGTCATCGTGGGACAGCTCTGAGTAAAACCACCGCTCTTCTCCATTAAAAGAAATCAACTGTCACTTCAATATGTCACTTCTGGCCTGGAAATGTCTTGGGATCTCCCAAGGCATTTCTAGAGAGTCTTGGGAGATCTAGAGAGTATCATTTTTGAGAGGGATGAGACCTTCTAATAACCTGTCCTGACAACAGATAAGCGAAAAAAAATTGGCTCGATTTCTCTTTTGTTAAGTAGCAAAGTATGATCTTCAAAGATCCCAAATAGATCCCAAATAGCGCGTGCTAATTTGCGTGTACTATAAATAAATTGGCCGTGTTGCATGCGATCTTCAAAGATTGCGCGTGCAGTGGATAGCAGGTGCAAAACAGTTGCAGACCGCCCAATTTAAATGAGGAAATTGTGTGTGCTATTTATTACAGGTTTGCCTCACTTGATCTTTTAATTATTTTCGGAGAATCGCCGAGTCTGTCTTTGAAGAGTTTAGAGTTAATGATGCCGCATGTTTAAGCCTGAATGTAATGTTAGCAACATAAAAATAGTTTGTTGTAGGAGGCAATCGGTATATTATAGCTTTGCTAATTTTAAAACGTAACGTCATAACTGTCCGGCAAAGAATTTAAATCAAACATTTATGTACATAAAAATAAATTATATTCCAATGATTTTATTGAATTCGTTTTGTTTGTTTTGCCAATATTTTAACGATACACAACATGTTTGATTGTTTAAATTGTTTTTTGGTGACACAAAATATTTTTTTTACTGTATAAACAAAACCCTCCCCTGGCATATGTTTACATTTAAACAACGTAATCAAACTGATCCATCTCCGATTGCTCTGCAATGACACAGTGTTACCGTCAATAATGCTGTGTGTTTAGTTTAGTCTTTTTCACCACATGGAAACGCCGCCTTTAAATGATGATTTTTCACCTGCTAAGGGATTTTAGCATGTAGTTTGCAAATGAAGGATTTAATTTGTCTTCATTTCTTTTCTATTAATTATATTATCAACATCAAAGCACAGTTGGTCTTTTGCATGATGTGCGATTACAGTTACCAGGCTGTGCGCACTTAATCATTATTGTTCGTATTTACCATGTAATTGGCTCCAAATCAGAGCTTATATAATCCTATATAGAACCCTCTATTCTCATCTATTTTTATTATTTTAATTTTTTCCAACCCAAATCTGTTGGCACATGTACAGAAGATTCTTTCTCCACATCATCTGTCATTTTATCTATGCCTCCTTCTGGCCAAAGACACTAGACACTTTTGCATCCCAGTTAGCACCTGAATTTCAAATGTGCTAAATTCACAGGCTAAACTTGCACCCCCAATCCCTTTCAGGTTTGGAAAATCGCATTGTGGGTGGTAAAGGATTATATTTGCATATCCTCCTACTATAAATTTGTGCGTTTGGGTCACTGTCATGTGTTCTGCATTTTCATGAAGCCAGACACGCTAAAAGGTTTGCGCCCACAGTTCAGCTGATTTTGCACACGCAATCCGATTACCACGTCGTTTGTAGATCAGCTTTGCGGACGCAAACAGGTTTGTGTGCGATTTAGTACACGCAAACCTTTTGAAGATCAGGCCCTTAGTATTCTGTCTTTGTGTTAAATCCTAGTCTGTCTAGTTTATATTCTGATTTATCATGAAATGCATCTTCCTTTGTTTATGTCTATCCTGTCACACCTGTTTTCAAAATATTAACTGTCACTCAGCCATTGGCTATCCATTGCTGGTGTCCCAATATTTATTTATATTCTGCCAGATTTAGTTTCTTCCCTGCAAGGTCTTTGCCAATAATCTTGTGTGTATGATTCATGTCTGTAGGTTTAAATCACACCATCACTCCACCAAATTGTCACTCCTCTCATTAAAGCTTACATCTCACACTTACTCGTCTCTTATTTGAATGTTGGCTCAAGTACTCCACTGACCATCCATAACATTTTTGATGGAAAACAATTACCTCATTAAAATGAAGAAACCTTCACGACCTGAAATACAAAACTTGTTTTGCCACTGGTCAGTGCTCTTATTGTGAATGAGTACTAGAAGCTGATAGCTTTTTCCTGGAATAAGCTGGGAGCCAAATCAATGACTGACCTTGAATATAAAGCCTGGAATTGATTGAGTCTGCAGCAGAGCCCCACATCGTAAATGATAATGAAAGCACTGAGTTCCTATTGCTGCAGAGCAGACAGTTTCTCCACCACAGCAGCAGTGCTACTGCACTCCTCCTACTAGATCTTTAAAACCTGCAGCAGAGAGTGAGGCAGGTGAGCAGGTCAACTGCTCCCTCAAAGTCATTGGCCTGGACAGTGCAGCTGAGCTTCTACATAAAAAAATTAAGTTAACAAATGTATCAACAATTTAGAGAAACGGTTAGAAATAGAACAAAGATTGACTGTAATTATTTTAGTCTTTGCTGAGATAAGGTATTTTCAAAGCACATAAGTACTGTTAAAGTACTGTTAAGTGCAAGAATAAAAGGGCAAATTAAGAGGTCGATACTAGAAAGGCTTGGATGATTATTAGATTCTCGTGGTAAGGTAATGAGTAAAAATATGGTCTCAATGTTTTAAAATAAAAATTGAAAGAAAATATATAATATGATCTAATTGCTTTTCTTTAAAACAGAACAGCAAAAATTTACTCCTGCTGCTAAAATAACATTGTGATTATTATACTTACAATAAAGTTAGCTATAACAATTACTTTTTAATTTTGATATACAGAATTAAATATAGAATGTGTACATTTCCACAAGAATGGATTTCCACAGGAATAAAATTTGTCTAAAAGTTTAGTAGTCAGCAATAAGTAGGGGAGGGCCTTTGCTGAATTATTCTCTTTTCCATACAGCTGGAGAAACTCTGGTCACTTCAGCACTTTTTTCTGGCATCTCATTAAAAGGACTTTTAACCATAGGAATAGTATGACTGTTTAAAAACCATAACTTTTTTAAACCTTGGGCAATTTCCTTTTTGTCGTGGCTTCTGATTCAGTTTATTTACAACAAATGACAGTTTTAAATGTGAAGATTTTTATTGGAGGACGTCAAACTTATAAACTTATAGAAATACTTATAGAAACTTATAGAAATACAGACAAATCTACAAGAATCTTAAATTTACACCAAACACGTTAATATTTTTTTTTTTGAAAATGTATTTTATTTCTATTTTTGTCTAAAGATCTGCATATAAAAATAACTTTTATTGCCACAAAGGATCGATAATCTGTTACGTCCTGCACTTTAACATTTTATCAAAGTTGCTAACTTCCAAATTCAATAGACCATTTTCCCCACAACTGTTGTACAAAAAAGTTCATTGTCAGAGGAGGTTCTTATATCTGTGCTTGGTCACTGTAAGGCTTACTGAAAACAAACACCTTCACAAATTATGCTCAACAAATGTAGTACCTCCAACTGAAAACTGTGAATCCAATTGAACATTCAGAATGTAACTAATAGTCTATTTACAAAGCAACACTTTATTAAAAACTACCAATTTTGGGGAGATAGGGGTGGTTTATGGTTCTTCATTAACAACCTCATCTAGCACATGTGAGAGTGTGTGACCGATCGATGGATGTAATATCCTGCCCCGGTAATGTTTCCCCCTGCACCAACCTGTGAAGAACGATAATTAGGGAAGAAGTGACAGTTTGTTTCCTGCAGTTCGCTCTCCTGTGCATGAGGTTTCCATTTTGCTAGTGAACAAATTCAGACAAAATCATCTAGTATAATGGAGACAGATGCTTTTGGAGAGGTTGATAAATGAAACTGAGTGGTTAGATTTTATGTGGCCCACTGGCCTTTAAAGTGTACTTACATCTTTACTACTAGCAACAAACTATTGATTTAGGGCTGCAGGAAGGTTGAGCAAAAACAATCCTCAGAGAGAGCATAGTTTGAAAGTTGTAGAGGTCCCATGATAATATGAGGTGCAACAGGAAAAAAAATGTCTAGTAATAAATTGGAATTCAAAGAATTCAAACTTTGTAAAAAATCCAATTAGGTTTGTCAGATTAAAAGTAGCTTTTGAAAATAACCTTTAAGCAGGTACTAAACTTTTCATTAAGGACATATTTCTTAATTAGAAATTATTCGTTATTGGTTTGATGTATTATTCTAAAGGTCATGTTTTCATTAGCTGTAAGCAGGAAATTATCTATAACAGAAAACAAGGCTTGAAAACATCAATCTGTGTGCAATTAATCTATATGTGTTTCACTTAGTGAAATAAGTTACTGAAATAAATGAACTTTTCAATAATATTCTAATTTGTTAAATATGACTTGTATATATTAGAGACAAAGTGACAATGACTGGCAGCTGTTAAAGACAACTGAGGAAATTTCAGCAGAATCAGCTACCTTATTGGGCAGCTCATAATATACTTCCTGGATAAACTATTACATTACCAGTAGGTAGAAGTGGGTCTCAAGGAGATTCTGCTCCCAACCGTTTTTATTCCAGAGGAGGGGATGTTTGTTAAACTTGGTTTAATCCAACATGTGCACAATTTAAAGCAATAATAATGTATATATAAAACTTTTGTGTGATCAATTGTATGCTAATTTAAAAAGAATACAGCAAAAACTACAAAGCCAAATTTCATCCAACTCTATTCACTCTTTTCAACTATTTTCTGCTATACAGCTTTAGATTTGAGGATGAGATACCATGGATTGTATTGTCACTTAAATACTTTTTGTGTTTTCTTCAAACGTTTAGAGGGTAATGCTTAAAATCTAAAGAACCAGCAGCAAAGTAAATGAGGCCACTTTGCAAAAAACATGGAAAGGTCACTTTTTGATTAACATGTTCAAGCTGGCCATCACAGTTTGTATCTGCATTGCATTTTTTTAAATCATTTGGGACTTTAATGGACCAAACGTAAGTTCCTGCTATCACCCCAATACGTAGTTTCTCAATTCAAGGTCACAAGAGGTTGAAGCAGTGGTAAATAAAATATACAACACAAAATAGGACAGTGCTCTTATAAGCCAATATATCCTCACAACAGATTAATCAGGGTTGCAACAGCCCGTAGCATATAACAGTTTTGTGTTTTTTTTTTTATTAATATGAAGCTTAAAAAATGACCATCAAAGACAGCAAATGTAATTCCTTGGAACATATTGAAAGAAAAATGAATGTGCTGTTGCTTCTGCACCTATTTGTACCTCATTTTTTCTTACACTGCATATAGTGCTCTGTAACCAGCGGCTTCTTGGGCAATAATCTTTTGTGGCTTACATCTTTATTGAAGGTGTCGGTGAATGTCTGCTGACAACTGTCAAATCAGCAGTCTTCTCCATGACTGTGTGAGCCTTGATATGGCCATAACCTAACTTATAAATTATAGTCTAACCTTTTGAGATGCACCTGTACTGGTAACACATTTAAAGTTTTTTAACAGAGAAGACACGTAAATGTATGTAAATGTATTTGCCAGTGCAGTTTATACTCCTTTGTGTAAAGTAAGTCCCTTCAACGTTTCTGTTTAAATGACCGTCTAAATCACATGAAAAGCCTTTGGATACCCTTAAAACCTCAGGCAAAAACGTGCAAAACAAACAGGCGAGGGACAAGAGGGGAACTTGGGTTTGTCGCGCTTAAAAGATGCATAAGTACCTAGTGTCCATGGCCGAACTACAAACATGGCAAAAGTGTAAGTATTGTGCAAGTATTTTGTTTTTTACCAGACAGATGTGTGCAACTGTGAACAGTCTGTCTCAGTACTTTAGGCACTCTCATACGACAATGACATGCCAGCAATTGATGACTTAACTTCTGTGTGGAAGATCCCAAAAGCGACATGACCAATAAAAAAGTGGACAAATGGAGTCCAGTGACTCAATGCATCTCCTAAAACTAGATGCAATGAAAAAGGACTCCAAAGAGGATAATGTTGTTCTGTAATTTTAAGCATTTCACTGATGTATCAAATCGAATATTGTGTGTATGTATCGAATATTTTATTTATTTCCACACAATTTATAAAATTTCTTCCAGTGGTTTCATGCTTTTGAAAAACAACTGATTCTCTGCTGATACTATTTATTATCTCCAACACTCGTCCTGTTTTTCACCATCACTCCCTCTGACCCTTTATTAAACTGACAGGGTTTCTGAGGGTTTGTGCAGAAGCAATTAAGAAGTGAAGGTCATGCCAAGTTACAGCACCTCCTACATCAACAGGCTCTGGAGACTAGAAATATTCAGATAATGTGATAGTGACTAACCATCCTAGTTCTGCTTTCTGACAATGTTTTAAAAAATGTTTTATGTTGCATTCATTGCATTAGAGATCTGCAAAAAATTAAAATAAAACCTCTAAAAGTATTTTTGAAGCTAATGATAAGTGGGATTTAAAAAAATGAAGCATGATATAAAATATGCAATGCATATGAAAAAGGGGAAAAAATCTTTACGACTGGCTATGAAATGGACAACTTATTTGAAAGTAAGTTAATAAAATGTTTCTCCCATGTAATTAATCAGACTTCAAAGACTACCGAAATCACTTAGCACAGCAGTTAGAGACCACAGCAGAAACTGCATGACATAGATCGGATGTAAATTACTTTGAAATAACTCAAACACTAAGATTTTATTGAGAATGAACTCATTCAAATGAAAGTTGCGGTGTAATATACCAACATTTAGACTGAGAAGCTAGAAGATTTCTTTTAAAATAAGCACCAATTTCTACCAAAATACATACTGTTCTCTACAGATTTATCGCTTTTATTGCAGTAGTGTTTCAATTTAATATTTCTAGTCTTACGTTATTGGGAGTACCCTGTTACTGTGTTTTGGTTTTATGTCTGCAGAGTATTATTTCTTTGTTGTATAATAATGTTTGTGTTGTATATTCTTTTTATGTTCTGTTGCATCAAGGCATGAGCTAGTATGAGATTCCCAAGGTGCGATAACCTGGAGATAAAAATAGTAGTTTCCTGATATCAAAACAAAAAACAAAATTTTGAAACATAGTTGCCTTCTGTTTTTTCAACTGCAGCAGTGTAATTACGTTCTGTAAGGAACTAAATGATTAAAAAGAGGGAAAAGTCTTTTGGATTCAACATTTGGTTTTAACATAATGTCTCGGACATGCAGGCTTAAATGTGAGTGAATTCTAGCGTCCACAAATACAAAACCTGACACCCTTCCAGGGTGTGACAAACCTCCATCCTGCCTCAGGAAATATTCAGAGATCACTTCCCATTTCATCAGGGCGAGCAGATGCACGGCTGAAGCACCTCAGACATAATCTCAGTCAAACTCCAAAAATAAGGCCCAACACGTGGTACCCAGAACTCTCTAATTAGAAAAAGAAAATCTTTGTAAGGCAAATTAGTTTTGGCAACATTCTTAATTATTCGAAGTAAAACTGATTTCATCATCTGAAAGCAGTACCAGTTATTTCTTGCTATGTCAGCTTATACTTGCATTTCATGATGACTTAGTGGTATTCATCAGAGACGTGACTAACAGTCGATAAGTATATTCTTTCAATAAGTGGGTAATTGTGAAGCTGTCATCTCTAGATGAACAGTCTCAGACTCTGAGCTCTCCTCTCTCTGTCATAAGAGGTGAGTAATGTCTGTGAAGCACCATTATTATAGTTAGCATGCTTGAGGGAATTAGGATGTTAGCTGCAGTGGATGGTGATTTAGGACGTTTTAAAGGGATAAAGAAGGGTTAAAATATGTGACAGGAAAGGAAATAGCCTCACCTTGTTTAAAATGTCTTGCCCTTCAAAATGCTGTTAAACAACTCATGTCACCTACTTTTCCACATTTTGTCAACCATAAATTCTAGTGCATTTTATTAAGACGTCATCTGATAGACATTTAAACACAAACTTTTGTAGAAACCTGAATTGAATGGGAAAATGCAAAATTAAGTTTTTAAAACTATAAATCAGTATAAGTATGACATGCATTCAGCTGAAAGCCAATACTTCCAGAACTCTACCAGCTTTGTACATCTATATAGCCCAAGCTCAGTCCGATTGTAAACCGGATTTAGGTCTTTGATTTGATTTTAAAAAAATACATAGTTAAAAAGTTTTGTGAAAAACAACTCTTTATTTAACATAAAATTCTAAATATGTATTTACATAAAAACTGATTGCTTTGGATAAGAAAATATTATCAGTGATAATTGCTGTGTAGATAAATAACTTCCTACTTTTTATAGTGAGGTCCCCTTAAAAGGTAATGAACAGTCGATATCCTGCCTGTAGTAAATAACTCTCTAGCTGTAATGATCCGTCAGTCTGTCTCCCTGTGTCACCCCTCAGCCACAGCCACCATGTAATCAAGTGAAACTCTGCTCACCTGTGCCTCCTCATTTACTCCATAGCCTGCACCTGTTCCATCCACCATGTAACCTCTGTTCAGCCAGTTAGTCTCGACCTTATTACCGAAAGCCTTGTGCGAATAAATACATCTAGCATTGCTTCCATGCCTTATCACAATCTCCTAATTATGATCTCGGTTGTGCAATTTGGATTCTTGCCTCTTGCCTTGTCCCTTTTAGGTTTCAATGCTTGTTTTTCCTGGTTTTCGATTCTGGACATGATTATCAACTCTCGCCTTCTACATACCCTTCTCTGGATTGTTCTGCCTTCTGTCTCTGTGAAATCAACCTTCACCTGTGCCCCAACCAATTCTTGCTTATCTGGATATGATTTGTCAGCCCTGTAGATTTTCTGTGTACCACACCCGGACTGGCCAAGAGTGCCCTTTTGAGGGCTTACGTCGTTCGCCGCGACATCACCCACCAATCGAGTGTTCCTTAAGGCTTTCCATTGCTGCCATTGGCTGGAGCCTCCCACACACTCAGGCATAATTCAAATAGTTGTTCTTTTTTTCCTCATCTGATTTAAAGCCACCTCCTTGTGACAATATCTCTTATCCAGAGTGCTTTGTCTTGCTACCCGGAGCCTTCTCTGGATCTCTACAAATTACATCACATTACTTTTTCAGACATATACTGATTTAAAGTTTAAAAAACTTAAATTACATCACGTTACTTGTTTGCTCGTCTATCAACACATCAAAATGACACCTGGAGGTGCACGTCATGAATTGCAGCGCTGCCATTAGCTGTCAGATCCCTGTCTCTATATCTATGCTATTTACACATGTGGACAAAATTGTTGGTACCCCTCGGTTAATGAAAGAAAAACCCACAATGGTCACAGAAATAACTTGAATCTGACGAAGGTACTAATGAATAAAAATTCTATGAAAATGAACAAATGAAAGTTAGACATCGCCTTTCAAACATTCTTCGACAGATTTATTTAAAAAAAATAAACTCATGAAACAGGCCTGGACAAAAATTATGGTACCCCTAAAAATAATGTGACCAAATGGACATGTTAAATCAAGGTGTGTCCATTAATAAGCATCACAGGTGTCTACATTCTTGTAATCAGTCAGAGGGCCTAGATCTAGGGCTACAGGTAGTCACTGTGCTGTTTGGTGACATGGTGTGTACCACACTCAACATGGACCAGAGGAAGGGAAGGAAAGAGTTGTCTCAGGAGATTAGAAAGAAAATTATAGACAAGCATGTTAAAGGTAAAGGTTATAAGACCATCTCCAAGCAGCTTCATGTTCCTGTGACTACAGTTGCATATATTATTCAGAAATTTAAGATCCATGGGATTGTTGCCAAACTCCCTGGACGTGGCCGCAGGAGGAAAATTGATGACAAAACAAAGAGACAGATAATACGAACGGTAACAAAAGAGCCCAGAAAAACTTCTAAAGATATTAAAGGTGAACTTCAAGCTCAAGAAACATCAGTGTCAGATGTTGTTTGAGGCAAAGTGGACTTAATGGGAGACGACCAAGGAGAACACCATTGTTGAAAACAAAGCATAAGAAAGCCAGACTGGAATTTGCCAAACTACATGTTGACAAGCCACAAAGCTTCTGGGAGAATGTCCTATGGACAGATGAGACTAAAACTGAACTTTTTGGCAAGGCACATCAGCTCTATGTTCGCAGATGGAAAAATGAAGCATATGAAGAAAAGAACACTGTCCCTACTGTGAAACATGGAGGAGGCTCTGTTATATTCTGGGGCTGCTTTGCTGCATCTGGCACAGGGTGTCTTGCATCTGTGCAGGGTATAATGAAATATCAAGACTATCAAGGGATTCCAGAGAGAAATGTGCTGCCCAGTGTCAGAAAGCTTGGTCTCAGTCGCGGGTCTTGGGTCTTGCAACAGGATAATGACCCAAAACACACAGCTAAAAACACCCAAGAATGGCTAAGAGGAAAACATTGGACTATTCAGAAGTAGCTTTCTAAGAGCCCTGACCTAAATTCTATTGAGCATCTTTGGAAGGAGCTGAAACATGCCTTCTGGAAAAGGCACCCCTCAAACCTGAGACAACGTGAGCACTTTGCTCATGAGGAGTGGGCCAAAATACCTGCTTATAGGTGCAGAAGTCTCATTGACAGTTATAGGAATCGTTTGATTGCAGTGATTGCCTCAAAAGGTTGTGCAACAAAATTTTAAGTTAAGGGTACCATCATTTTTGTTTTAAAATAATTCTGTTGAAGCATATTTGATAAGCAATTTCTGACTTTCAGTTGCTCATTTTCATAGAATTTTTATTCATTATTACCTTTGTCAGATTCAAGTTATTTCTGTGACCACTGTGGGTTTTTCTTTCAATAACCGAGGGGTATCAACAATTTTGTTCACGTGTGTACATAGAAGTCAATATTTAGAGGTGATTACAACAACGGCTGTAGTAGGTTACCTCTATAATGCGGTGCCCACGTCCAGTCCTTGAGAGCTACTGTCCTGCAACTCTTGGATGTATCCCTTGTGCAACACTCCTCAGTGAAATAGCTAACTTCCCTTATCAGTATGGCATTCAACTCTGTAAGGGCCTGTTATCGAGCCTTTCACTTAAATCAGGTTGGTTGGGCAAGGGATGAATCCAAAAGTTGCAGGATAGTAGCTCTCTACAGTTTTACTTGGGTCTATAAAAATGTTAAACAGGCATTACAAAATCAACCTTGTTTTATGTATCTGGCCAGAGAAACTATTAAATGGAAGAGTAAGGCGGTATAAAAAAAAGATCAACAAAAACATCGTTTAGCCAAAATATTATAGTAATATTTTTACCTTGCATAGCTTTTGTAACCAATATTTACTCTGGTTAGATACACCAGCTATTCAACACATTCAGTTGTGGAATACCTGTGTCACATGTAAAAGTAAATGACTTCTATGTTAATATTCATATAGTTCAGCGTTTTTGTGAGCTTTTCCAGACTGGAGCAGTTTTTAGATCTCTTGGCCCCGTTAAGCTCTAAAACTAATCTCTCATTTAATAAAGTGAAGCACCTAAAAGAGTCCCCTTTAGCAGACAAGATAACCTCTGAAGAGCAATACACTTCAGAATATCAAAATTGTTTATTTAAATAGGATACTTAAAAGTTGTACTTCAAATAATAAAATCATTATATATAAGAACTTGAGATGTGATCATTTTCTTAAACCGTTCCTTAGTATTGTGTAAAAAAACAATAATTTCAGGAAAGGTTTTGTCAGTAATTTATATCAGTTATTTTTGTCCTTGATTCTAACTAGGATGAGGATCTGTGGTCTAGTCTGTAACTTTTAGAATGGAATATGGTACAACATAGTGAAATCAGTGTCAACATGGAACCAGGTTGTTGTGAGAGTTTTAAATGAACTGTAAAATTTTTTTTATAAAATGCATTGGTCCTGGCTGGAAACCTGAAGTATATTATGACTCTATCTTTTCTTAAGAACACATCTAATCTCTTCAGTGTGAGATTATTGTCCCCCTTCCTGTAGTTTGTATCCACTGTGACACTTATAACTATGAACAGTCACATACAGTGGGCTGGTTACTAGTATCAAGTTACACCAAGGCTTTAAAAACAGTGTAAAGTCCTTTTAATGACATGTCAGAGGTATTGCCGGCGAGTCAGGAACTTTTGTATGAATCACAGAGTAGTGAAGCACTCCCCCTCCCCATCTGTTGCTGCACACTACTTGTCAGTTGCCTGAAAGAATGCTTCACTTACAAGACAGACAAATTCCAATATTTGGAAATATTTCCAGTTGCAAAAAAGTCAGATCGGGCATGGTGTGGAAACTAAGAGAGCACCATCCATCACTCTTATTAAGGTAAAACTGTTTTAAGGCAACCTACAGGCAGTATGTGGTAGGAGGCAACCGACTGCAGACTAACAACCAGAGCAGATTGCCTGACTAATTGACCAGCTGCTATCAGCTTGTTATGCTGGTGTTACTATATAACAGAACAGAACAGCA
The DNA here is from genome assembly GCA_036173005.1 of Crenichthys baileyi. Taxonomy (NCBI): domain Eukaryota; kingdom Metazoa; phylum Chordata; class Actinopteri; order Cyprinodontiformes; family Goodeidae; genus Crenichthys; species Crenichthys baileyi. Next base: position 147,262 of record JAHHUM010000300.1, on the reverse strand, counting down.
AAATGTAAAAATTAATAACACTTGGAAACTACTACCAAATTTGTAAAGTGTTTATTCTATATTTTATAAGTATATGTATGAAAAATAACAATAACAATAATCAATACACTGTAATAGCTTTAATAATCGATATGTTATAATATTTTAGTAGTGGTAGGGACAATTGTTGCTTTCCTGTTTTAAGTAAAGGCAATTAGATCGTGTTACACATTTTATTTTTGCATAAATGCCATAAAAGTTTGATATTTTTACTCAACGTTATCATATCACGAGAATCTCATATGGACCCACACGGATTATGTCACTGAAAAGTTCTGGTTTATTACAAAACAATAATCTCTGAAATACATTAATGAACAACTTCCCACTTTTGTCAGAAGCAAAATAGGAAAACTCAGAAAAAGAAAGAGGTAAAAACCTTAGGAAATAAAACTAATTACAGAGCCAAAACAAAACAAAAGTTATTACAAAATAGATGGTTTCACCATGTTGAAGGCCACCATCCGGTGACATATTGTTTATCTGGAAAAGCTGACACCTTTTGAATATGTGGTTCTCTACAGGCTCTTCTTACTTAATGCTCTTCATGCTGCCATAGCCACTTAGCAGGAAGTTGTCTTCTTTGTGCATTTTTGAAGTGCTGCTTGTCCTTGTCAGTGGCAGTGCAAAGTTGAAAGAAAGTAATTAGAGGGTAGACTGAGAGAACCTTCCGAGCAAAATTTGGATAACAGAGGAGTTGTTGCCTTAACACATAACAATATAGATTTAAGATTTTTGGAAACTCTCCTATGGACCTTTAATAATTCCAAAGCTATAGTCAACAAACTAGTAAAGAAGAATCAAAGACATTACAAATGTCACCTTAATAACAGAATCAATCAATCCCTGTAATCAACTTTTAATTGACCTACCAATGGTAATTTCTATTGAAAAACGTAATGAACCTATGAAGCTCTACTATGCCAAGCTGAATAAATATACATGGAAAATAAGCACTTATATAAGCATTATGTCTATGCATATTCCAATGCTCAAGGAACTTTCTGATCCTCTTAAGATCATTATTTTATAATGCAATTTCATCTTGAGAGAGGTTAAGCTTCTGTTTCCTACAGCATATTTCCAAAAGAATACAGTCCCTAAAAAAAAAAAAACAGATTTGTAAACTTTTTGGTATAATGTTGGATATTTCATTTAAAATAAAAGGGTATGAGAAGTCAATGTACCCGGCCAAGAAACAGATCTGCATATACCCAATAATACGTGAGCAAAATAGGTTTGATATAATTCCTCCGGACATATATTGAAATATTTACGCAGTCAGCCAAAGCATCAGGCAGAGTATGTTGGTAGCTTTCTGACTGTATGAGAGAGGTTTACTGTGCACTCTCCTATTACTTATTAGCTTCTTTAACTTCCCTATCTATGGCATTTGAAGGTACACTGCTGTACATATGTATCAAGACGTATCTTGCGTGTGTGTAAACAAGACGAAACTGCACATCAAGTCATGTCACATATATAAAGTATGGGTTTATTGTTCATTACTGTATACATAGTTTGTGAGTGCCCCCATGTGGTCAAATAATTAGCTGAATCAATAAAAAGTAGGTAGGTCAGCTGTCAGTTGGAGCCACTCCAAGCATTTGTTTTTCATATTTCAAAAGTTCCATCGCATAAACCTGGCTTTGAAATGTGACAAAGATGTCAAAAATCAGCCACTGCTACAAAGGTTAAATAGCAGAGATTAAGCAACAGTTTACACTGTGTAATGCTATCCCAAACCCTCTGTAACGACTGATGAAGATTGACTTCACATGGGTTGGCAATTGCTTGTTGTGGCTGACATGGCAGGGACTTGTCCCTGTCTTCTAGCTCTTCTTCTGTCTGCACTGATTCTGGGGCAGGTTCTGGCTGTGTTACGTGCTTCTTACTAATGGTTTTGCTTCTCCTGTTTTTTCACCCTGTTAATATCCTATTTTTTTTAGATTTTCTGATAGCATGTTATTAATGCAATCCGAGTGTGTTGCTAATTTGAAGTTATGTCTGGATTAAATCAGAAAGATCTCAGCAAGGACAACCATTTTATACATGTGAACACAACAAATATGTGGCTACAACATTGCAAATAAGAATAAGTTGTTACACCAACAGGGACACATAGTGAATGCTAATTGTACGTTATATACCTCATAGACTGAACTTTTCACAACATGTGCTTTATTTCTTTTGGTCTGGACCAACTTAAAAAACGTTGCCCATAGAGATGTGGCGATCAAGCTTTTAAGGGTTGATTCCGATTTACACTTTACTTTAAAGTTTGACCTGAAGATTCAACATTTTTTTGATTCAGACAACTTTCAACTGAAGCCTCAACTTTTATGTGATCGGTACTAAATTTCAAAGTTCTTTGAAGAACATGATATTTGTCTGTCTGTTGACAGGGTTGCAGTCAATTTGACCTGACAAATAACCGGTTCAAGCTGATCATGGAAGAAATGGCTAATTATCTGGCAGTCCGAATTGTGCAAAACTAATTTCTAGATAGACCAACAAAAAGCAGTTTGATAATAGCTTTATTGTTGACATTGTCACTTTAATAACAGGAAAAGCAGCACAATTAAATAATTATCAATGCACCAATCAATTGGCCAGTGATTGAAACTAACCAATTCTTTCTTGAGTGGCTCTGAGTGAGGATCAGCCAAAAAAGTAAAGAAAAATCTGTTTTGTTTTCTCCATTTATTGAAATGCAAAATTAAGTTGGATGCATAAATAGGAATAATCTTTTCATCTCTTCATTTTCTGTTCAGTTCTCTTCAAACCTACTATCTCTGTCACTTACATTTAGTATGTGTCCATCATGGCCTATTTTTGTTACGTTCAACTGTTGAAACAAAATTTACTTAATTTAGTTTGTGTGTTATTACTGTCCTTAGGAAATCAAAAGTCACAATCAGGAGGTCAGACTTTTAAATAAAATTGGTATCGAGCTATAAAATACTGATGGATGTATCTAGTGCGATATGGAAAAACATATATCACTATATAGACTATTTTATATCACAATAACGATATATATCACGATATACCCCTAATTTTTCTGTTATTCTCTGAAAAATATGACAAAATAATATCATTGCTTACATTTTACAGAGCCCGCGAAGGGACATGGGGGATTTTTTTTCTTTTGCGTCCCCACGCAATACTTTTCCTTTCGCTCGCAAAAGTTGTTAATTACCTTGAGAAAGCTGTGCATTTTGGAACAGCAGCACAGATGACAAACTGCTCACAAAACAAACAGCACTGATATGGCCTTGATATGGTTTATTTGTAATATGCAGGTTCACATGCAGTCAACAATGCAATTAAATGCTTAGGAAAAGAAGAACTGTTCAAATCACGATAAAAACAAAAGCACTAATGGCGTGCAAAAAAAAGTACACATCACGCAGCAGCAATAAGCAAATAAAGTGTCACAGATGTGGTTTCGTGCAGTATTATTGTCCAGAATTCAGTAGTTTGACAGCTTGTGGATAATAACTGTCTTTAAGTCTGATTGAAGATCCTTTTATTTAAGGCCGATTTCAAAATAAAACTCAACAAATCTCAAAAACGGGTGTAGTGTTTGTTCCATTTTTGCAGTTATCTAGCTTGGAAACTCTCCCACAAAGTATTGCGAGATAACACAAAGACTATTGCGAGCGAACGCAAAAGTATTGCGAGCGAACGCAAAAGTAATGCGTGGGGACGCAAAAGAAAAAAATGTAATAATAATATAATGTATTCATAGTAGCCTACTTTATGAAATATTTGCTTGAATAATTGATAAAATTATGTTAGAAACGATAGAAGAGAAGTAGCACATTAGACACTTTTCTATCGTCCCCACAATATATATGTCTTATCGCCCAGCACTAGATGTATCTCTAAATTTAACTCATCCATTTTATAATTCACACTTGAATTACTGTCTCAGTGGCATACTTTAACATGTTCTGAGAGCTATAAACTTCCATATTTTTAAATACCACCATGCTGGTGCTCAAAATGAGCAGTCAAAGTTTACTGTGATGACTCACGGTGCACGTCACTCAGGTGTCACCTACTCCTTTACTGTCACCCTTTAAGAAAAGGAGCTCTGTGTCTGATATCACACACCTTTGAGAATACATCTCATTTTGAAGTTAGTGTCAAAAAAGGAACACTGGCATACGAAAGCAGACAAGTTGATGGCAGGTTTACAGCAGAGTGAGGAAAGGGCACAATCAGCCATCAAGATTGCTGCAGGTGTGGATAATAGATAACACAAGAGCAGCAAAAAGAGCGATCCACCAATCATTTGTCCAGAGACCAGAAATGACTAGTTCTGGTGGGCCCACCGATCCAGACTCCATGGTGTTTTGTTGCTGAAGGGTCATATTTGGATTAATTCTAATTTTGATGGTTGAGCTATCAGCAAAAAACAAAAAAAAAGTTGCACGCTTAATATAACAACAGAATCTGTTTTGGCAGATTACTTAAAGTTTAAACACGATGGACCTTGTGCTGACATATGGCACTGAGTGTAAAGACATAACAATATTTTCTCATAACCCTGTCCATTTCTTAATAACCTTTGAGTTTAATTTAACCGTGTACTCCACACCTGAAAGAAAATTTCATTATAGTAGATCAGATCATTATCAGATGATGCTGTAACAACCTTTAAAGAATCTGTTCCACTTTTAATCTCCTCATTATCACTGAAAAGCACAGTGGAGGGCAATAATTTTGTTTCTTCCCCTTCACAAATTGATTCTCTTGTTCATAGTGTTACTTCATCATTGCGTGGTGCATTAGACAATGCAGCCCCCTTGAAAAAAAAGGTAATTATTCATAGGAGGCAGGCTCCTTGGTTTAATTTAGATCTGCGTACTTTAAAGCACAATGTTAGAAAATTGGAGAGAAAATGGGGCTCTACACAACTAGAAGATTCCTACTTCATCTGAAAAAATAGCCTACGGTGGTATAAAGGATACTTTGCCAAGCCAGAACAGCTTATTTCTCATCATTAATAGAAGAGAACAAGAATAATCCTAGGTTTCTCTTTAGTACAGTTGCTAAACTTACACAGAGTCATAGCTCTGTCGAGCCATCCATTGGAAGTAACTGTAGAACCTGATCTGTGCTTATACTGATTTGATCCTGTGGAGCTTCCTGAGTTATCAGAAATATTAGCTTCATCTAAACCTTCAACTTGTATGTTAGACCCAATCCCAACCAAATTATTTAAGGAAGCGTTCCCTCTGATTACCAGCCCCATTTTAGATATGATTAATCTATCTTTAGTAAATGGATATGTACCACAGGATTTTAAGGTAGCTGTAATTACATCCTTTACTTAAGAAACCTTTGCTTGATCGAGATGACTTGAAAAATTACAGACCTCTATCCAATCTTGCATTCTTATCTAAAATTCTTGAGAAAATAGTTGCTAATCAAATGTGTGAGCATTTACACAGCAATGACCTGTTTGAAGAGTTTCAGTCAGGCTTCAGAGCTCATCATAGCACTGAAACAGCTCTGCTAGAACTCACACATGATATTCTTATGGCCTCAGATAATGGACTTGTGTCTGTACTGGTTCTGTTAGATCTCAGTGCTGCATTTGATACAGTCGACCATAATATTCTCTTAAAAAGGCTGGAATATGCTGTAGGGATCAGGGGAACAGCGCTAGGCTGGTTTAAATCTTATCTGTTTGACAAATTCCAGTTTGTTCATGTAAATGATAAATCATCTGTAAACTCCAGGGTTAATTGTGGAGTACCACAGGGTTCAGTACTTGGGCCAATTCTCTTTACTATATATATATGCTTCCAATAGGTAAAATTATCAGGCAGCATAGGATAAATTTTCACTGTTACGCTGATGATACTCAGCTTTACTTATCCATAAATCCTGATGAGCCCAACCAGTTAGATAGACTACAAGCATGTCTTGAAGATATAAAAACTTGGATGACTTTCAATTTTTTGCTTCTAAATTCAGACAAGACAGAAGTTGTCGTCTTTGGCCCGGAGTCTTTGAAAAAGAAACTGCTTAGTCAATCACTTAACCTGGATAGCATTAAATTGACCTCCGGTAATAAAGTAAAAAACCTTGGTGTTACTTTTGACCAGGACATGTCATTTAAATCCCATATTAAACAGGTTTCTAGGATTTCCTTCTTTCACCTCCGGGACATTGCCAAAATTAGAAATATCCTATCCAGGAGTGACGCTGAAAAACTAGTCCATGCATTTGTTACTTCAAGGCTGGACTATTGTAATTCTTTACTATCAGGATGTCCACAAAATGCAGTTAAAAGCCTTCAGCTGATTCAAAATGCTGCAGCAAGAGTTCTGATGAAAATTAAAAAGAGAGATCATATTTCTCCTGTTTTGGCTTCCCTTCATTGGCTCCCTGTTAAATCCAGAATGGAATTTAAAATTCTCCTCCTCACATATAAAGCCCTTAATGATTTAGCTCCATCATACATCAGAGATCTGATTGTTCCATACGTTCCTAACAGAGCACTTCGTTCTCAGACTGCAGGTTTACTGGTGGTTCCTAGAGTCTCTAGAAGTAGAATGGGAGGCAGATCCTTTAGTTATCAGGCTCCTTTCCTGTGGAACCAAATCCCGGTTTTGGTCCGTGAGGCGGACACCCTGTCTACTTTTAAGGGCAGGCTTAACACATTCCTTTTTGATAAAGCTTATAGTTAGAGTGGCTTAGTTTATCAGGGAGGGAAGCCTTCCTCCCTCCCTGTTGGATGGAGTAAGGGGGAGTCAGGTTTAGCCTAAACTGGCTCAGTTATGGTTGAGGTGCAAACACACCCTCCATTTCTGCTACCTGTATGACCCCTTCTCTTTTCCAATGGTTATAATCAGTCTGACAGAGAGAGGTATCCCAATCTTTGTGGTTTTTAGTATAACAATGACCATCAGTGGGACCCTTTGTGGGGTGCCTTGAAACGACATTGTTGAAAATAAGCGCCATTTAACAAAATAATCTCAACTGAAACTTTCTGTGTAGTTATGCTGATATAGGCTTAGGCTGCTGGAGGACATAATGACCACTTTCACCCTCTTCGCTACATTCTCTCCAGTTTTACATTATTTGCTGTTATTTAAGTTTTTAACTTTGTTCTCTCTCTCTTTTCACTTCCTAGAAGCTACACCTGGCCTGACTCTGAGTCTACCTGTGACACCTTTCTGGAGAGGGCCATCGTCCGAGCTTCTGCTGGCAACAACTTAATGCTCACCCTCTACCGATGATCCACATGGCCCTGTCTTTTAGTGTTTAACCCTTTCTCTCTCCTAGACATGGCGATTGACTGAGCTTTTACTGTAACTAATTATATGTGCTCTCTTTCAGACTCTAACCTTGAAAACTGGCTCAGAGTTTATATGTTCTTTCTTTCTAGATGAAACGACTAAAGGAGCTACATCCATTAACATTTACTTTTCCTTCCCATAGAAAGTACTTCTGGATCAGTGCTTCTTTGTTCTCTTTGTGTCTCTGCTCTGTTCTCTCAAACCCCCAGTCGGTCGTGGCAGATGGCCGCTCACACTGAGCCTGGTTCTGCTGGAGGTTTCTTCCTGTTAAAAGGGAGTTTTTCCTCTCCGCTGTTGCTACATGCATGCTTAGTATGAGGGATTGCTGCAAAGTCAACGCCAGTGACTGTCTACAGTCTCTACATGCTCATCCGGGAGGAGTGAATGCTGCAAGTCACTGACTGGATGCAATCTGCTGGGTTTCCTTAGACAGAAAAACTTTTTATCCAATTTGAATAAATAACTGAATCTAACTGCACTGTTCAATGGTTAGGATTAATTGGAATGTATGTACCTGACTTTTGTGAAGTGCCTTGAGACGACGTGTTGTGAATTGGCGCTATATAAATAAAACTGAATTGAATTAAACTGAATTGATGGTGAAGCTTGTTAGTGAAGAACTCACTCAGTGGAAAATATGCTGCTGCAGAGTAAGGTCTGCTTCCAAGCATCATCTTTTTCAGAGATATTTTAGGGTTAAAAAGGAGAAATTGTAATATTATAAATGTTCATGTGTTTTGTGCAGACATTTAGCGCAGCAATAATTACTAAGGACTCCATTGTAAACCTTTAATGGGCCTGATTTCTGAAGTTTTGAAACTGAAGTCATCAATATTATGAATAGCTCAATCAGCCGTGTTCGCAATAATGTTTGCAAATACTACTGTGGCAAGACTTCGATTTTAAAGGAAGCCAATTCTAGTTACAGGAAGTAGTATTTTGATGTAATTAGCTTGACATACATAGACTTTTGCATGGAACTTTAAAAAAGTAAATAAAAGCAGCTGAAACCTGCATCTCCAAAATAAGGTGCACGCATGTAATGTTTTGTCCATTATTTACATTGGATCTCCCAGCTTCCTGATTACTTCATTCCAAAATTGTATCAGAAGCAATGATGTGAAAGTCAGATGGAATGCAACATGATCTTGCATCCTGAGGTTGCTTTGAAAAACATCTGACATGTATCATATTTAGAACCACACACGGGTAACATATGTTTAAAAAAGGCGGATTTTGACCACTTTTTGCCTGCAGTGTGAATGTATACACAAGTTAAGAACATTTACAATATAGAAATTCCATAGAGACCAGTGTTATTGTTAGCAATGCTAGCAGTGTTAACTTCGTGAATCGCTACTAAAAGTTGCTGAAAACATTTAAAGAAACTAAAGTGAGAAACTACTATTACAATGACCTGTTTAGTGCAACTTCTCCCAATCTCTCACGTACACACCCAGTAAGGTCTCTGCTTATCAATTATTACAATTTTTTCATGACACAAAAGATTGTTACAAAAGAATTTTGTAGTGACAAAGTTAAGGCCCCAATAAAGCCAATAGATTGACAGCAGCACCCTTTTTAAAACTAACATTATGCTGTGAGGTGCATTATTTCCCCCATCCTTCTCCTTACCCTTAACAGTCTGCATACAGAGTTAGCAGCTCTTTAAGATAGTTATTACAGGTATAACAGGATTAGGCAGAGATTTTTTTCATATAGACATAAACAGTAAAATTTTTTCTGGATCTAAAAATATCAGCAGGTATTTAAATTATTGGGGTTGTATCAGGAACCCAGAAGTATCTCTAAATTATGCATCTGTATTATTTATAATTATTATTAAGAGGCAGCATCGTTTTAGCTTCTTGTTATCAAAACCTAAACAACCAGCCACATTGCTAGATCAAGTCCCATATAAGTATCTTGACATTGCAAGTAAGAAAAATTTCCATCCCCATCTGCCCTTCCACCACACACAAGCAAGAAAAAAACTCCATGCATTAGAAGAATTAATAAAAAAAGACATTTCTGACTCTTTTTGATGGGAAGAAAAGACAGCAGAAGAAGATAAGTGGGGTAGTGAGAATATGGTGATGAGTGGGAGGATGGGTGTTGCTGTTTGCCTGAGTGTGTTTGCACATTCAGTATGAGAGGAAAAGGCTAAAGGGTGAAACTTTCACTTTCAAATTTCAAAATCAAAGTATGAATTTACATTTTCATTATTTTTGAAAATGACAAAAACTTCTGCTGCTTTTTTTCAAAAAGTTTTTGATCAACTTTTAATCGGAACTGAAACTGAAACACCTGGTTTTAGACCACAATAATTAGTATGGTGTAGGGCCTCTTTAAGGCCAATACAGCGTCAAATCTTCAGTCGGAATGAATTACAAGTCTTGGGAATGACATTATACAAGTCCTGCACAGTGGTCAGAGGGATTTTAAGCCATTCTTCTTGCAGGATAGTGGCCAGGTCACTACGTGATACTGGTGGAGGAAAACGTTTCCTGACTCGCTCCTCCAAAACACCCCAAAGTGGCTCAATAATATTTAGATCTGGTGACTGTGACTGCCATGGGAGATGTTCAACTTCACTTTCATGTTCATCAAATCTGTTTCACCAGTCTTGCTGTGTGTATTGGTGCATTGTCATCCTGATACACGGCACCGCCTTCAGGATACAATGTTTTAACCATTGGATGCACATGGTCCTCAAGAATGGTTCGGTAGTCCTTGGCAGTGACGCGCCCATCTAGCACAAGTATTGGGCCAAGGGAATGCCATGATATGGCAGCCCAAACCATCACTGATCCACCCCCATGCTTCACTCTGGGCATGCAACAGTCTGGGTGGTACGCTTCTTTGGGGCTTCTCCACACCGTAACTCTCCCGGATGTGGGGAAAACAGTAAAGGTGGACTCATCAGAGAACCAGACCATGTTTCACATTGTCCACAGCCCAAGATTTGCGCTCCTTGCACCATTGAAACCGACGTTTGGCATTGGCATGAGTGACCAAAGGTTTGGCTATAGCAGCCCGGCCGTGTATATTGACCTGTGGAGCTCCCGACGGACAGTTCTGGTGGAAACAGGAGAGTTGAGGTGCACATTTAATTCTGCCGTGATTTGGGCAGCCGTGGTTTTATGTTTTTGGATACAATCCGGGTTAGCACCCGAACATCCCTTTCAGACAGCTTCCTCTTGCGTCCACAGTTAATCCTGTTGGATGTGGTTCGTCCTTCTTGGTGGTATGCTGACATTACCCTGGATACTGTGGCTCTTGATACATCACAAAGACTTGCTGTCTTGGTCACAGATGCGCCAGCAAGACGTGCACCAACAATTTGTCCTCTTTTGAACTCTGGTATGTCACCCATAATGTTGTGTGCATTTCAATATTTTGAGCAAAACTGTGCTCTTACCCTGCTAATTGAACCTTTACCCTCTGCTCTTAATGGTGCAATGTGCAATCAATGAAGACTGGCTACCAGGCTGGTCCAATTTAGCCATGAAACAGAAAATGTCCTAAATAGGTAACAAGTACGACAGATACACACGCGCCTATATACACATTTACACAGCAAATAGTCATATTAATTCAATTCAATTCAATTCAGTTTATTTATATAGCGCCAATTCACAACACATGTCGTCTCAAGGCATATTAAAGGACATCATTGCCGGTAAAATGCTACAATCCGTCTCCTTACACAAAAAAATCATATCTCATGTCGCTGCTGTCAATCCTTCTAAGGATCTGGCGTCTCTTCTCCCGTGGTCTGTCGTAGCCCAGCCACAAACTAGGATGCGGGTTTTCCTCCGTTGGCTTTTTGTCCACAAAATGAAACAAGCATACATACAGCGTTTTGGGTGGTCTCTTCAAATTCCGATTTTTCAGCCACATTCTTTTTTTCCCCTCATCGGTGGGTAGACGATGAAAACTGTACCGCTTTCACAAGAACACTGACTTTTAGTATTAGGCGCATGTTCAACGCACTGTTGTTGAAGCCACAAATTAAGCTTGGTCTGGTTATTAGTACAGCCACGAACAGCGCAACACGTACCAGAGCTCCGCAAAGACATTTTAGAAAACAAAACTTGCACTAGATATCCTTTAGAAAACGCAACTGTAACTTTTAAACTATAAGCAGATTAGCAACGAACCACAAGGAACAGCAGTAAGACTAGCTTAAAACTACTTGCGGTGTTCCGCCGGAAGTTCTACCCATAATCGTAACTATATTGGCCCTCCCAGGAATAAGGTGGATACCTTAAAGTATTTAACTTTATTCAAATATTGACATTAATGTAAATATGGATTATTTAAGAGTATATTTTATACAGATTAGATGTGCACACATGAAACAAATTTAATTATGAATAGTAAGTAAATTATGGGTTCTGTTTATTGAATTCAGGCCAGGTGCACCCAGTTGGGTAAATTGATGGCGAGCTACTAAACCAGGAGTGAAAGAAACCTTCACCAGACTTCAGCATTGGGCCCGGTGGGTCTGGTACGAGGCTGTTGAACCCTGTTCTTTATTTTCTCTATTTTCTCTCCCCTTCATTTTCACTCATACATACTCACCTCATCTTCAGTTTATGGACTACAACTATTTTTCCTGGATTCTCCTTATCTGGATATTCAGTTTATGAACTATAACCATTTCCCTGGACTGTTCTTGGTATATGAACACTTGGTTTCTGGATTATCATTATACGCAATGGTTCCTGTCTTTACTTGTGTGAACTATGTGAATCATCTTCCAATTAGGTATCTTTATGAAAGTTCCTTGTATGTTCTTTTGAGAGAGGGGGGATACTTTCTTTTGAATTTGTATGGTAATATGCTAAATCAGCTGGTGCACTTTTTCATGAATCAACCAAATGTATCTGCAGATTGTAAATACTGGGGTTACTGGGTTTGTTTGTTTATTTCTTCCAAATCTCTTACTATATGGTACCAACATCAAATCAGATTTTGTCTGTGTCATCATTTACCTTTCCAACACCTCATTAAGCCAAACCTTATCTTCTGATAGCTCAAACTTTATTATAGCTAGAACCATATGCTATCAATACAAATATTAACATATATGTTACAAAAGCTTGGCCGAAGATTCTTGACATATTCTGAAAGAGAGATGGATGGTGCTTCTCTGACAGGCAATCCAAAAGCTAAATCAATAGGGAGTCGAGGACCCTTTTCACACAGCTGCTTTGTCAGGTAATGGACGAGCTCATCAGGATGATCTCCATGTAAACGTCGGGAAAGAGAATCAGCATCGAGATTCTGCTTCCCAGCACGGTATTGCATTTTGAATACATAGGTTAACAGTGCTGCTAACCACCGGAGACCAGTGGCATCCAACTTAGCTGAAGTGAGAGGGTTACTATCTGTCACAACTGTAAAGTTAATCCTGTAGAGATAATCATGGAATTTTTCTGTAACACTCCATTTCAGGGCCAAAAACACAAGTTTATCTGTTGGGTACTTTGACTCACAGACATGACAGACTCGAATGGCGTAAGCAATGACATGGAAATTGCTTTTCTGCTCTTCATACAAAATTGCTCCCAAATCCTTTAGTGCTTGCATCCGTATGTAGAATATATGGCAGATGTGGGTTGGCAAACCCTAGGATAGGTGCTGTTGTCAACTTAGAAATGATCATTTCAAAGGCAGTCTACTGCGTTCTAGTCCATCTCTCTTTAAATGATTGCTTTAGATCAAGGTACTTCCCTTCTTGTTTCTTCACCTTTTCAGGATGACGAACAGGAGCATAACCACGGGTTAGCTCATTGAGTGGTTTGACGACAGCAGCATAGTCTTTAATAAGTCTTCTGTAATATCCAGCGAAACACAGAAAAATCGCCACTGTTTAAGGTTGCGGGGGACTGGCCAGGATTTTAAAGATTCAATCTTTTCTGGATCGGTTTCAACACAGACATGTCCCAAATAACGGACAGAGGAGCTCTAGCTCAAACTGCTTTAACTGGGAGAGCACACGCAGCAGCCGTTCCTCATGCTCTTCCAGAGTGGCACAGAAGATTATGAGGTCATCCAGGAAAACGAGAACGTCTCTAGGATGCAAGTCCTTCATGCATCTTTCCATTAACCGCTGAAACGTGGTGGGTGCATTTGTGATTCCTTGGGACATTCTGTTCCACTCCCAAAATCCAACGGGGTGTTATAAAAGTTGTTTTAGCTTCCTCTTCTTCTGCCATCTCTATCTGGTAATATCCAGATTCTAAGTCCAACACAGTGAACCACTTGGATCCCGTCATGACAGAGGATACCTCCAGATTCAGCAGGGCATATGCATCTTTGATAGTTTGAAGATTTAGCTTTCTGTAGTCTATGCACAGCCTGATGCTACCATTACCTTTTTGAACAACCACAATTGGGGATGAAAATGGTGGTTTGGACTCTCTTATGACGTCAGCCTCGAGCAGATCCCTAACATGTTCCCATACTGCTTCCAGATCTTGGGGATGGATGGGTCTTGCTCTGTGTTTCATCATGAAGTTTGATGACATGTTTAGCTTTGTCTATACAGTCAAAGTCCATATCATGATGAGAGAAGACTTCAGGCATGCTGTTTAGCTTATTAATGTGTTCTTCCACTCCGGTGGAATGGGAGTCTCCAAAGTTAAACTCCAAAGTCATCTGTTGTGCTGTTCAGGTGGTGACTTGCTGTGACAAAATAGTAAGTGCTGACCCGATGTCTGCAATAATGTTCAAAGTTGGTATAAATACATCTTGCTCTGATTCAATTTTCTGGCCAGCTGCAATAAGAACTGGACTGGTGCTAGACAGCCTGCCCATTCTTGCAATTCCTGTTTGGTTCTGCTGGTATCTCAGCTGTAGCAACTTTAGGACTGCTCGATAACCTTGGGCAATAGGCTGAAAGCTGGAATACTCACTACTAAGGCGGTATACAATGGCTCCAGGGTGTTCATGGCAATAACTACAGATGGCGGCATATCAAGACTAGCATATGGGCCCCCAAGTGCGAGTGTTGGTACCTCTATGCTTATTCCCATAAAATCTGTGCAAAATGTGATGACCACCTCCACATAACCCAAATGTGGAACAGACTGGCCTGCAGTACCCTCGACCTGTAGCAAGTTATCCAGTGGCTTTACAGGTTGGTCGCTCAGATTTTTGTAGTAAAAGGAAACTGGAACAGTTGTCACCTGTGAACCAGTATCTAAGAGGCAGTTACTCATGTGTCCAGAAATGTCAACCACTGCAGCACACTTGGAGCCAATCAAGCGCTTAGGTAGTTCAAATGGTAGTTTCTGGGCCTCATCCTTGCACTTAACATTCTTGTCTTTAATAATGGGACTGGTTTGGCCCCTCCTGGTCCCAGTCTGTCCAGCAACAGGAACCATGCCTGGTTAAACTTCTTTTGATGAATGTAGTTCTGCTGCCGCCGCTGGGCAAACTGTTTATTTTTTCTGGAACAAGGGCAGGATTTGGGTCATTAACAAATTTTGGCTTGATATGACCTTTACCACACCTGAAACAATTTCCAGGTTTACCGGCTTCTGTGGACTGTTGATGTTTCATTGTGATGACCCCCTTTCCAGCCTGCTTGCTAAAGCTGCTTTTGGTTGAGAGGTGATCTTAGGATCAGTGTATGTAGTTATTAGCTTAGCCAGCTGTTGCTGCACATCTGCCAGTTGTTCTGCCAACATGTGTGATTGTCTCCAGCTTCTCCACCTTAGGAGTCATCAAACCTGACTTGCTAGGAGTTAATCTGCTGATCCGATACCATTTTCTTCTCAGTGAGAATGAAAGTGTCCCTTAGATGATTCTCATGCATTTAATGTTCCTCAACGCTCAGACTGATGAGCATTTCCATCTACAGGTGACAGAAACAGAGGAAGTTTCACAGTTTCCATCCGACTGAGGTTGTTTTCCATCGTTTTCTGAGGTTGTTTTCCATCGTTTTCTGAGGTTGTTTTCCATTGTTTTCTGAGGTTGTTTTCCATCGTTTTCTGAGGTTGTTTTCCATCGTTTTCTGAAGTTGTTTTCCATCGTTTTTCTGAGGTTGTTTTCCATCGTTTTCTGAGGTTTTTTTGTTTTCATTTTTCCATCACGTTTTCCCTCTTTGAGGTTTTTGTTTTCCATCGTTTTCTGAGGTTGTTTTCCATCGTTTTCTGAGGTTGTTTTCCATTGTTTTCTGAGGTTGTTTTCCATCGTTTTCTGAGGTTGTTTTCCATCGTTTTCTGAAGTTGTTTTCCATCGTTTTCTGAGGTTGTTTTCCATCGTTTTTCTGAGGTTGTTTTCCATCGTTTTCTGAGGTTGTTTCCATCATTTTCTGAGGTTTTTTCTGTTTTCAATTTTCCATCGTTTTCCTGAGGTTTTTTGTCGGGTTTGCCATCGTTTTCTGAGGTTTTTTTCCATCGTTTTCTGAGGTTGTTTTCCATCGTTTTCTGAAGGTTGTTTCCATCGTTTTCTGAGGTTTTTTTCCCTTTTGGGGTTTTTCTCATTTTCTGAGTTGTTTTCCATCGTTTTCTGAGGTTGTTTCCATCATTTTCTAAGGTTGTTTCCATCGTTTTCTGAGGTTGTTTCCATCGCTTTCTGAGGTTGTTTCCATCGTTTTCTGAGGTTGTTTCCATCGTTTTCTGAGGTTGTTTTCCATCATTTTCTGAGGTGTTACGGTATTGAGGCTGAATGTGAGTTAGTTTCATCGCTCTGGTTTAAACCATAAAAGCTCAAAGTCATGAAGAAACATCAGGTCTGATGCTCCATTAATTAAATAAACTGAATGGAGTCATATTTCAGTGGATTTAGGTGAGTTTTGGTTTTTCTGTAGTTTATAAGTGTTGATTGGAAAAGTTCGAGGGTATAATAATGTAAATACATTGTATTCATATTCTGTCTAATTTGCAGACATGCAACTGTGGGAGAGAGAGTTAATTCCCCAACAACATGCAAGGCCTGTCCAGGAACAAGTTTAGACAAGACGTTATTGGCATGAGGAAAGATTAATAAAGTTATTTTCTACAAGCATGTAAGCCTGTTTTGAAATGGTCCAGCTGACAGAACAATATTACATCGTGCAGCTGTCCAGGTCAGCTTGACATACAGTCCAGAGTGCCAGAAACCTTTACATAAGTCACAAGATGAGAGTAGATTGGCTGGAATTCTCACATACACACCATTATATGAGTATGTACAAAAATGTCCTTTGTATCAAATATCGAGATTCTTCAGGACTTTGATAAGATGTATTGAGTCCGCATCAGGTTGGATTATTGAAAAATATCAAAGAATGAGTTTTGTCCAGCGGCCATCTTTCTTCTGATTCAAAATAAAACGAGGGATATCTATGTTTCACACTTTAAACCTAGATCGGTGGGTTCACACTTGTTGTCAAGTGGGCCAACATTGTCCAGAAAGGAGAAAAAAATAAAGATTACATGGGTTCAGGTCGGGGAGTTTCTGGACCAGAGCTCCAACGAATCAAACACTCTGATCTTAGATCCACTACATCACTTGAGCTGTGTGACATAATGGACCTCATTATGGTCCAAAATCCACAGACCACCACTAATCTGGTTCTGTATTGAAGGAAGAAGGTCTGTTGGAGAACTTTCTAATTCTGCTCTCCCATGAAGTAAACGGAACCTCAAACACATGGTTCTGATCAGGATACTCTTTCAGATGAGCTTTTAGATCAGGACTGGCGAACCTCGAGCCACATGTGGCTCTTTGATGGCTCCATTGCAGCTCTTTTTTCTATTTAAAAAATTGGTGTATAGAAAATAATTCAGTGACAATACTGAAATTTTCACACTCCTTGAAGGTAGCACTGGCAAAAGCAGCGTAATGTGCAAAATGCGCAGGTAGAATACAGTTAAGGTAGCTCTACTACTGAACGGATCATCATGGCTGAGTCGGGAAAACGAAAAGCAAAGCGTAAATATGAAGAGGAGAACAGGACATTTGTACCAGAATGGGAAGAGTTACATTTTTAATGGAAAAAAATGGAAGACCGTTCTGCTTACTCAGCCAGACTTCACTATCTCACTTTAAAGCATCATTTCACCTCTATCCATCCAATAACGGCCAAAGAGTTCCCCAAAGGTTCAACAATTCGTAAGCGCAAGGTAAACTGCTAGAAAAATGTTTCCAGAAACACTCAGAGACTGTTTCATTAGCATCATATCAGGTGGCGTGGAAAGGTTTTATGACCTGAAACAAAAACCACCTCAGATAACATTTCTCATCAACCCCTTTACTGCAGACTGTTTAAAGGCCCCCTTGGTGACCGATGAAGCAGCCTCCCAGTTGGAGATGACTGAACTTTGTGAGGATGACAGACTGAAATGTGCTTTGAGAAGAAACCACAGAGTTTTGGAAAATTATGCCCACAGACAAATACCCCAACATAAAACAGGCTGCCTTCAAGCTAATGTCAATGTTTGCATCAACATGTCTGTGAATCAGGTTTTTCTACTTAAGTGAAGTCTAAACATCGTTCTGTTGCACATGTGAAAGAGATGCTTCGAGTAACCAGAACACAGTGAAGGCCAAACCTAAAGACACTTGTTTAACTAAAGACTGCCAGGTGTCCCACTGAGGCCTAAGGACAAAGAAAAACACCAGTTTGAGCAAGCAATGTGTTACGTAACTAATATTAAAATAGCTGTTTGGCTCTTTAAAGGTGATGATGGGCTTTACTTGGCTCTTAATGCTGAACTGGTTCGCCTCCACTGTTTTAGATGTTCGAAGGTTTCTTCTCTGCAGCAGAACCTCTCAGCTTGAGGTTTTTGATGATCCAGAAAAAGGTTCTTGAAGCAGCAGCTTCCTGCATGTAAGGACGGGAAGCTGTGATGGTAGCTTTCTCTGGAGGAAACCACTGATTGGACTGACACGTGACCATGTTATCAGGCGGTTACCCAGAAGAACAAAGATCAGAACCAGAACCAGAACCAGCTGCACTTAGTAGTTTTATTATAAAAGCTGAAGTTTCTACTCTGACAGTGAACAAGAAACAGAACCACTCTGAGAAATAAAAAAACATCAAGGGGGGTAACCGTGGTAACAGTGGGGGGTGGGGGGGTGAGGGGGGTCCTACTGTTTGACAGTTTAACATCACACACACACACACTGTTCTCACACACTCAGTAACACACTCTCTGAGGTCCCTGTGTGTGTTTCAGAGCAACCGTTACAAGTCAGTCAGGTGACCTGGCTGCCACCAAGTCATCTGAGCTTCTTCAGCTAGAAACGACAATGTTACAAGTCAGTCAGGTGACCTGGCTGCCACCAAGTCATCTGAGCTTCTTCAGCTAGAAACGACAATGTTACAAGTCAGTCAGGTGACCTGGCTGCCACCAGGTCGTCTGAGCTTCTTCAGCCAGAAACGACAATGTTACAAGTCAGTCAGGTGACCTGGCTGCCACCAAGTCATCTGAGCTTCTTCAGCCAGAAACGACAATGTTACAAGTCAGTCAGGTGACCTGGCTGCCACCAAGTCATCTGAGCTTCTTCAGCTAGAAACGCCAATGTTACAAGTCAGTCAGGTGACCTGGCTGCCACCAAGTCATCTGAGCTTCTTCAGCTAGAAACGACAATGTTACAAGTCAGTCAGGTGACCTGGCTGCCACCAAGTCATCTGAGCTTCTTCAGCCAGAAACGACAATGTTACAAGTCAGTCAGGTGACCTGGCTGCCACCAAGTCATCTGAGCTTCTTCAGCTAGAAACGACAATGTTACAAGTCAGTCAGGTGACCTGGCTGCCACCAAGTCATCTGAGCTTCTTCAGCCAGAAACGACAATGTTACAAGTCAGTCCTGGTGACCTGGCTGCCACCAAGTCATCTGAGCTTCTTCAGCTAGAAACGACAATGTTACAAGTCAGTCAGGTGACCTGGCTGCCACCAAGTCATCTGAGCTTCTTCAGCCAGAAACTACAATGTTAAAAGTCAGTCAGGTGACCTGGCTGCCACCAAGTCATCTGAGCTTCTTCAGCCAGAAACTACAATGTTAAAAGTCAGTCAGGTGACCTGGCTGCCACCAAGTCATCTGAGCTTCTTCAGCTAGAAACGACAATGTTACAAGTCAGTCAGGTGACCTGGCTGCCACCAAGTCATCTGAGCTTCTTCAGCCAGAAACTACAATGTTAAAAGTCAGTCAGGTGACCTGGCTGCCACCAAGTCATCTGAGCTTCTTCAGCCAGAAACGACAATGTTACAAGTCACTCAGGTGACCTGGCTGCCACCAAGTCGTCTGAGCTTCTTCAGCCAGAAACGACAATGTTACAAGTCAGTCAGGAGACGCAGCTCAGTCTTTGGGATTATTAAAGTATTTTTGAATTGAATTTGAATTAAGTACCAAAACCATCACAGGGCAGTCAGGTCACCTGTCCACTGCCGAGTCATATGACCTGCTTCAGCTACAGAGACGGTTCCAAGTCAGTCAGGGTGCCGCCAAGTCATAAAGTGTCCTCTGCAGGTTAAGAGCTTAAATGTTCTCAGTGGTCTTCCTGCAGGTCAGCTTTAACTCTGGATCAGAACCCTCAGCTGCTCCGAGTCTCAATGATGAGATGAACAGACCTCAGGTCTGTATCTGTAGGAGGTTCATCAAACTAGGGTTCATTCACCTGATCTGGGTCACCTCTAACCAGTAAGGTAACTAGATCTCCGTCAGTGAACCCAGACTGGATCTATGCAGGTTCTGGAGAACCTACCTCTGACCAGTACCTGTGCTTTGGCTGCCTGTAAGTGATGAATCCATGGATCCGATCCTGTTTAGAAAGTTTTGTCCTGTGAACAAGGAAGACTGACCTGAATCAGTCCAGAGTTCTAAAGGACTGATTGGGTTTGTAACAGTCAGGAGAACCTTTACTGTCTCTGGACCTGGTTACATTTTTAGAAACTTCTGTGGGATAGCAGCCAGTTTTAATATAGAATATAGAAAAAATATAGAAAATATAGAAAACATTTAAATGTTTTATTCATTTGACAGCTTCTGCCTCTTAAAGCTAAAATTATATTAATTATAAATTAATTATTCATTCATTTATGAATGAATAAATGAATTATGAAAATAAAAGGACCTCTGAACTGATTTTATAAAATAATTAGGTTTTAAATGTATTTTCTTCTCCCTCTGGTGTTTCTACAGCAGAATAAAGCAGTTTGGACCTCTGTGAGCATTAATTAATTAATAAATTAATAACTCCGCTAATATTCTCTTTATTTTTAAATTACCTCTGTTTGATTTTCTGTATCATTGAAATGTTTTTCCTCATGTTCAGGGCCTTGTTGCTGAAAAGCGCTTTATAAATAAACTTGACTTAATATGAAGGTTTGAGCTGCTTCTCTAACTGGTATCATTTATCGCTGTTGTTCTGAACATGACTGGGTTCTGATTGGATCGAGCAGTTCTGCAGCAGTGTCCATCCTCTCCCATATTCTCCTCCTGCAGGAGGTATCAGCTGCTGATGGTTTCTTCTGAATAAACCAGCATCAGCGCCTCTCTCCCCCGTTGCTGATACTGGACCACCCTGACCCCGGTTCTGACTCGGATATTTTTATTGTTGTCAATTTAACACAGAAACTATTTGTTTCAGCTAATATTTCCGCCTCAAATTTAATTATTTGTTTTATTTGTTTTAAATTGTGTGTAGAACCAGATGAAATGGTTCTGAGGACCGTGTATGGCCCGGTACCAGAGGTTCCCCCTCCCTCAGGAAGTTCTGAGCATTTATTTAAGAAGATTATTTACCTTGAAGTTTTAAAGTTCACTTGAAATCAGGAACAAAGTTAAAGTAATCAGGTTCTGGATCGGATCCTGGATCAGAGAACCGGGCTCATCGGTCCATCAGCTGGCTGACATACTGGAGGACCAGCTCAGGTCCAGAACCAGACCCTCACATACCATCAGGCTTAATGGAACAGAACAGAGAAGTTCTGATGCAGACATCAGAATAAACCAGTAAATGTGCTGAACTTGATCCGTTTCATGGCTGACAGACTGGAGACGGCAGAACCTTCATCCTCACCCGTCTGTCTCTGTCCCTACCTGCCTCTGCCGTCTCACCTGTGGGTCCTCTGAAACACACACCGTCCCACCTCAGCCCCTCAGACACACTCTCAGTCTCTCTACTCGTCGTCTTCCTCCTCTTCATCGTCGTCCTCCCCCTCTTCATCCTCCTCCTCGCCCCCCTGAGCCGAAGAGTCTGGGTTCCTGGCGAAGGTGCCGCCGCCGCGGTACGCCACCATGTCCTGTGAGGCAGAGAGTAACACATTAATGTTTCGGACCTCAGGAGGAAAGTTCTAGACCCGTTCTGTGTTCTGTGGTCTCACCCGGTCGTACTTCTCCCTCAGCTTCTGGGCCTTCTCCTCGTACGGCTGCTTCTCAGACTGGGTCAGTTTGCTCCACATCTCTCCCAACTTCTTGGCACAGTCTCCTATAGACAGGCCCGGATACTGCTGCTTCACACTGGGTCGGTACTCGCTGCAGAACACAAAGAACGCTGACCTGCACACAGGAACAGAGAGACACAGTAAGTTTGACCACAGGATCGGGTCAGTACCGCAGAAATCTGAGAACACCAGCAGCAGGCAGCGATGATCCTGTTAAACCGGTTTGGGTCGCTGTCAGTAGTGGACTTGGGACCAGTTTGGGTCGCCATCAGTAGTAAACATGGGACCGGTTTGAGTGGCTGTCGGTAAACATGGGACCGGTTTGGGTCGCTGTCAGTAGTGGACTTGGGACCAGTTTGGGTCGCCATCAGTAGTAAACATGGGACCGTGCAGACCCCCGGTTTTGAGTGGCTGTGTCAGTAAACATGGGACCGGTTTGGTCACATCAGTAGTAAAACATGGGAACCCGGTTTTTGGTGCTTGTTGGTAAACCTGGGACCGGTTTGGGTCGCCGTCAGTAGTGGACCTGGCACCGGTTTGGTTCACTATCAGCAGTAAACATTGGACCGGTTTGGGTGGCTGTCAGTAGTGGACCTGGGACCGGTTTGGGTCGCCGTCAGTAGTGGACCTGGGACTGGTTTGGGTCACCGTCAGTAGTAAACATGGGACCGGTTTGGGTCACCATCAGTAGTAAACATGGGACCGGTTTGGGTCACCGTCAATAGTAAACCATGGACCGGTTTGAGTGGCTGTCGGTAAACATGGGACCGGTTTGGGTCACCATCAGTAGTAAACATGGGACCGGTTTGGGTTGCTGTCGTAAAAAACCTTGGGACCGGTTTGGGTCGCCGTCAGTAGTGGACCTGGGACCGGTTTGGCTCGCCGTCAGTAGTGGACCTGGGACCAGTTTGGGTCGCCGTCAGTAGTAAACCATGGACCGGTTTAAGTGGCTGTCGGTAAACATGGGACCGGTTTGGGTGGCTGTCGGTAAACCTGGGACCGGTTTGGGTCACAGTCAGTAGTAAACATGGGACCGGTTTGGGTCGCCGTCAGTAGTAAACCATGGACCGGTTTGATTGGCTGTCGGTAAACATGGGACCGGTTTGGGTCGCCGTCAGTAGTAAACCATGGACCGGTTTGATTGGCTGTCGGTAAACATGGGACCGGTTTGGGTCACCGTCAGTAGTAAACATGGGACCGGTTTGGGTCACCATCAGTAGTAAACATGGGACCGGTTTGGGTCACCATCAGTAGTAAACATTGGACCGGTTTGGGTCAGCATCAGTATAAACCATGGGACCAAGTCCGGTTTTGGGTCCGCCGTCAGTAGTGGACCTGGGACCGGTTTGGGTCGCCGTCAGTAGTGGACCTGGGACCGGTTTGGGTCGCCGTCAGTAGTAAACATGGGACCGGTTTGGGTCACCATCAGTAGTAAACATGGGACCGGTTTGGGTCACCGTCAGTAGTAAACATGGGACCGGTTTGGGTCGCCATCAGTAGTAAACATGGGACCGGTTTGGGTCGCCGTCAGTAGTAAACATGGGACCGGTTTGGGTCACCGTCAGTAGTAAACATGGGACCGGTTTGGGTCACCGTCAGTAGTAAACATGGGACCGGTTTGGGTCACCGTCAGTAGTAAACATGGGACCGGTTTGGGTCACCATCAGTAGTAAACATGGGACCGGTTTGGGTCACCATCAGTAGTAAACATGGGACCGGTTTGGGTCGCCATCAGTAGTAAACATGGGACCGGTTTTTTGGGTCACCGTCAGTAGTAAAACATGGGACCGGGTTTTTTGGTCGCCGTCAGTAGTGGACCTTGGAACCGTTTGGGTCGACGTCAGTAGTAACATGGGACCGGTTTGGGTCACCATCAGTAGTAAACATGGGACCGGTTTGGGTTGCTGTCGGTACACCTGGGACCGGTTTGGGTCGCCGTCAGTAGTGGACCTGGGACCGGTTTGGCTCGCCGTCAGTAGTGGACCTGGGACCGGTTTGGGTCGCCGTCAGTAGTAAACCATGGACCGGTTTAAGAGGCTGTCGGTAAACATGGGACCGTTTTGGAGTGGGCTGGTCAGTAGTGACCTGGGACCGGTGGTGGGGGTGGCTGTCGTAAACCTGGGACCGTTTGGGTCACAGGTCAGTAGGTAAACTGGGACCGGTTTGGGTCGCCGTCAGTAGTAAACCAATGGACCCGGTTTAAGGTGGCTGTCGGTATAACATGGGACCGGTTTGGGTCGCCGTCAGTAGTAAACCATGGACCGGTTTGATTGGCTGTCGGTAAACATGGGACCGGTTTTCGGGTCACCGTCAGTAGTAAACATGGACCGCGGTTTGGGTCCACCATCAGTAGTAAACATGGGACCGGTTTTGGGTCACCATCAGTAGTAAACATTGGACCGGTTTTGGGTCAGCATCAGTAGTAAACATGGGACCGGTTGGGTCGTCCGTCAGTAGTGGACCTGGGACCGTTTGGTCGCCGTCAGTAGTGGACCTGGGACCGGTTTGGGTCGCCGTCAGTAGTAAACATGGGACCCGGTTTGGGTCACCATCAGTAGTAAACATGGGACCGAGGTTTGGTCACCGTTAGTAGTAAACTGGGACCGGTTTGGGGTCGCCATCAGTAGTAAACATGGGACCGGTTTGGGTCAGCCATCAGTAGTAAACATGGACCGGTTTTGGGTGCCACAGTCATATTGAAACATGGGAGGACCGTTTTGGGTCACCGTCAGTAGTAAAAACTGGGACCGGTTTTTGGGTCACCGTCAGTAGTAAACATGGGACCGGGGGTTTGGGTCACCATCAGTAGTAAACTTGGACCGTTTTGGGTCACCCTCAGTAGTAAACATGGGACCGTTTTGGGTCGCCATCAGTAGTAAACATGGGACCCTGGTTTGGGTCACCCGTCAGTAGTAAACATGGGACCGGTTTTGGTTCGCCGTCAGTAGTGGACCTGGGACCGGTTTGGGTCGCCGTCAGTAGTAAACATGGGACCGGTTTTGGGTCACCATCATTAGTACAACATGGGATCCGGTTTGGGTCACCGTCAGTAGTAAACATGGAACCGGTTTGAGGTCGCATCCAGTAGTAAACATGGGAACCGGTTTTTTGGGTCGCCATCAGTAGTAAACATGGGACCGGTTTGGAGTCACCATCATATTAAACATGGGACTACCGGTTTTTTGGGTGGCTGTCAGTAGTGGACCTGGGACCGGGTTTTTGGGTCGCCGTCAGTAGTGACCTGGGACCGGTTTGGCTCGCCCTTCAGTAGTGGGACCTGGGAACCGGTTAGGGTCCCCGAGCAGTAGTAAACCATGGACCGGTTTAAGTGGCTGTCGGTAAACATGGGACCGGGTTTGGTCACACGTCAGTAGTAAACATGGGACGGGATTTGGGTCACCGTCAGTAGTAAACATGGGACCGGTTTGGGGTCACCATCAGTAGTAACATGGGACCGGTTTGGGTCGCTGTCAGTAGTGGACTTGGGACCAGTTTGGGTCGCCATCAGTAGTAAACATGGGACCGGTTTGAGTGGCTGTCGGTAAACATGGGACCGGTTTGGGTCACCATCAGTAGTAAACATGGGACCGGTTTTGGTGGCTGTTGGTAAACCTGGGACCGGTTTGGGTCGCCGTCAGTAGTGGACCTGGCACCGGTTTGGTTCACTATCAGCAGTAAACATTGGACCGGTTTGGGTCGCCGTCAGTAGTGGACCTGGGACTGGTTTTGGTCACCGTCAGTAGTGGACATGGGACCGGTTTGGGGTCACCATCAGTAGTAAACATGGGAACCGGTTTTGGGTCACCGTCAGGAGTAAACCATGGACCGGTTTGGGTCACCGTCAGTAGTAAAACATGGGACCGGTTTGGGTCACCATCAGTAGTAAACATGGGACCGGTTTGGGTCACCATCAGTAGTAAACATGGGACCGGTTTGGGTCACCATCAGTAGTAAACATGGGACCGGTTTGGGTCGCCGTCAGTAGTGGACCTGGGACCGGTTTGGGTCGCCGTCAGTAGTGGACCTGGGACCGGTTTGGGTCGCCGTCAGTAGTAAACCAATGGACCGGTTTGGGTCCACAATCAGTAGTAAACAGGGGGACCGCGGTTTGGGTCACCATCATTAGTAAACATGGGACCGGTTTGGGTCACCATCAGTAGCAACCTGGGACCGGTTTTGGGTTGGCTGTCGGTAAACCTGGGACCGTTTGGGGGTCGCCGTCAGTAGTGGACCTGGACCGGTTTGGCGTCGCCGTCAGTTGTGGACCTGGACCGGGTTTGGGTCGCCGTCAAGTAGTAAACCATTGGACCGGTTTTAAAAGTAAGTGGCTATCGGTAAACATGGGAGGACCGGTTTTGGGTGGCTGTCAGTATGGACCTGGACCGGGTTTTGGGTCACCATCAGTAGTAAAACTTGGACCGGGTTTTTGGGTCACATCCGTCAGGTAAACAATGGACCGTTTAAGTTGGCTATCGTAAACATGGGACCGGTTTGGGTGGCTGTCAGTAGTGGACCTGGGACCGGTTTGGGTCACCATCAGTAGTAAACATGGGACCGGTTTGGGTCAGCATCAGTAGTAAACATGGGACCGGTTTGGGTCACCATCAGTAGTAAACATGGGACCGGTTTGGGTCGCCATCAGTAGGGCACTGGGACCGGTTTGGGTCACCGTCAGTAGTACCATGGACCGGTTTGGCTCGCCGTCAGTTTGTGGACCTGGGACCGTTTGGGTCGCCGTCAGTAGTAACCATGGACCGCGTTTTAAGTGGCTATCCGGTAAACATGGGACCGGTTTGGGTGGCTGTCAGTAGTGGACCTGGGACCGGTTTGGTCCCACCATCAGTAGTAACATGGGACCCGGTTTTGTCAGCAGTCAGTAGTAAACATGGGACCGGGTTGGGTCAGCATCAGTAGTAAACATGGGAACCGCGGTTTGGTTCGCCATCAGTAGTGGACCTGGGACCGGTTTTGGGTCACCGTCAGTAGTAAAACATGGACCGTTTTGGGTCGCCATCAGTAGTAAACATGGGACCGGTTTGGGTCGCCGTCAGTAGTAAACATGGGACGGTTTGGTCGCCATCAGTAGTAAACATGGGACCGGTTTGGGTCACCGTCAGTAGTAAACATGGGACCGGTTTGGGTCACCATCAGTAGTAAACATGGGACCGGTTTGGGTGGCTGTCAGTAGTGGACCTGGGACCGGTTTGGCTCGCCGTCAGTAGTGGACCTGGGACCGGTTTGGGTCGCCGTCAGTAGTAAACCATGGACCGGTTTAAGTGGCTGTCGGTAAACATGGGACCGGTTTGGGTCACCGTCAGTAGTAAACATGGGACCGGTTTGGGTCACCGTCAGTAGTAAACATGGGACCGGTTTGGGTCACCATCAGTAGTAAACATGGGACCGGTTTGGGTGGCTGTCAGTAGTGGACCTGGGACCGGTTTGGGTGGCTGTCGGTAAACCTGGGACCGGTTTGGGTCACCGTCAGTAGTAAACATGGGACCGGTTTGGGTCACCATCAGTAGTAAACATGGAACCGGTTTGGGTCGCCGTCAGTAGTAAACCATGGACCGGTTTGATTGGCTGTCGGTAAACAAGGGACCGGTTTGGGTCCAAAAAACCCGTTCAGTAGTAAAACATGGAACCGTTTGGGTTCACCGTCAGTAGTAAACATGGGCCCGTTTGGGTCACCGTCAGTAGTGGACCTGGGACCGGTTTGGGTCACCGTCAGTAGTAAAATGGGACCGGTTTGGGTCGCCGTCAGTAGTAACATGGGACCGTTTTGGTTCACCAGTCAGTAGTAAACATGGGCCCGTTTTTTGGGTGGCTGTCAGTAGTGGACCTGGGAACGGTTTGGCTGCCGTCAGTAGTTGGACCTGGGCCCGGGGTTTGGTTCTCCGTCAGTAGTAACCATGGACCGGTTAAGTGGCTGTCGGTAAACATGGGACCGGTTTGGGTCACCGTCATTAGTAAACATGGACCGGGTTTGGGTCACCATCAGTAGTAAAACATGGGACCGGGTTTTGGGTCACCATCAGTAGTAAACATGGGACCGGTTTTGGTGTGGCTGTCAGTAGTGGACCTGGAACCGGTTTGGGTGCTGTCGGTAAACGCTGGACCCGGTTTGGGTCCACCGTCAGTAGTAAACATGGGACCGGGTTTGGGTCACCATCAGTAGTAAAACATGGACCGGTTTGGGTCGCCGTCAGTAGTAAACCATGGACCGGTTTGATTGGCTGTCGGTAAACAAGGGACCGGTTTGGGTCACCGTCAGTAGTAAACATGGGACCGGTTTTGGGTCACCGTCAGTAGTAAACATGGGGACCGGTTTGGGTCACCGTCAGTAGTGGACCTGGGACCGGTTTGGGTCACCGTCAGTAGTAAACATGGGACCGGTTTGGGTCACCGTCAGTAGTAAACATGGGACCGGTTTGGGTCGCCGTCAGTAGTAAACATGGGACCGGTTTGGGTCACCGTCAGTAGTAAACATGGGACCGGTTTGGGTCACCGTCAGTAGTAAACATGGGACCGGTTTGGGTCACCGTCAGTAGTGGACCTGGGACCGGTTTGGGTCACCATCATTAGTAAACATGACACCGGTTTGGGTCACCGTCAGTAGTAAACATGGGCCGTTTTTTGGGTCGCGTCAGTAGTAAAAAAACATGGAACCGGTTTGGGGTCGCCGTCAGTAGTAACATGGGACCGGTTTGGGGTCGCCGTCAGTATAAACATGGGAACCGGTTTGGGTTCACCGTCAGTAGTAAACATGGGACCGGTTTGGGTCACCGTCAGTAGTAAAACATGGAACCGGTTTGGTCTCGTCAGTAGTAAACATGGACCGCCGGGTTTTGGGTCACCTTCAGTAGTAACCATGGACCGTTTGATTTGGCTGTCCGGTAACATGGGACCGATTTGGGTCACCATCAGTAGTAAACATGGGACCCGGTTTGGGTCCCGTCAGTAGTAACATGGGACCGTTTGGGGTCGCCGTCTTAGTAAACATGGGACCGGTTTGGGTCGCCGTCAGTAGTAAAACATGGGCCCGGTTTTGGGGTCGCCGTCAGTAGTAAACTGGACCTGGTTGGGTCCGCCGTCAGTAGTAAACATGGACCGGTTTGGGTCGCCGTCAGTAGTAAACATGGGACCGGGTTTTGGTCCGCCGTCAGTAGTAAATCATGGGACCGGTTTTTGGGTCGCCGTCAGTAGTAAACATGGACCCGGTTTTGGGTCGCCGTCAGTAGTAAACATGGGACCAGGTTGGGTCGCCGTCAGTAGTAAACTGGGACCGGTTTGGTCGCCGTCAGTAGAACATGGGACCGGTTTGGGGTCGCCGTCAGTAGTAAACATGGGACCGGTTTTGGGTCCGCCGTCAGTAGTAAACATGGGACCGGGTTTGGGTCACCCGTCAGTAGTAAAACATGGGACCGGTTTGGGTCACCACGCAGTAGTGGACCTGGGACGGTTTTGGGGGTCACCGTCAGTAGTGGACCTGGGACCGGTTTGGTCTACCGTCATTAGTAAACATGGGACCCCGGTTGGGTCACCGTCAGTAGTAAACATGGGACCAGATTTGGGTCGCCGTCAGTAGTAAACATGGGACCGCGGTTTGGGTCACCGTCAGTAGTAAACATGGACCGGTTTTGGGTCACCGTCAGTATAAAACATGGGACCGGTTTGGGTCACCGGGGGGGGTCAGTAGTGGACCTGGGACCGGTTTGGGTCACATCATTAGTAAACATGACCCCGGTTTGGGTCACCGTCAGTAAAAAACAGGGACCCGGTTTGGGTCACGTCAGTAGTAAACATGGGAACCGGTTTTTGGGTCGCCGTCAGTAGTAACTGGAACCGGTTGGGTCGCCGTCAGTAGTAAAGACATGGGACCGGTTTTTTGGGTCGCCGTCAGTAGTAAAACATGGGACCAAGGGTTTGGGTCACCGTCAGGTAGTAAACATGGGACCCCGGTTTGGGATCACCGTCAGTAGTAAACATGGAACCGGTTTGGGTCGCCGTAAGTAGTAAACATGGGACCGGTTTGGGGGTCCCGTCAGTAGTAAACATAGGACGCGGTTTGAGTGGCTGTCGGTAAACATGGTACCGTTTGGGTTCACCATCAGTTAGTAAACATGGTGGACCGTTTTTGGGTCACGTCAGTATAAACTGGGAACCCGTTTGGGTCGCCGTTCAGTAGTAAACATGAGGACCTGGTTTGGGTCGTCCGAGTTCAGTAGTAAACATGGGACACAGTGTTTGGTCGCCTCAGTGAAGTAAACATGGGACCCGGTTTTGGGTCACCGTCAGTAGTAAACATGGGACCCGGGTTTTGGGTCGCCTCAGTAGTAAACATGGGACCGTTTGGGTCGGCCTGTCAGTAGTAAACATGGGACCCGGTTTGGGTCGCCGTCAGTATAAACATGGACCGGATTTGGGTCGCCCGTCAGTAGTAAACATGGGACCGGGTTTTTGGGTCGCCGTCAGTAGTAAACATGGGACCGGTTTGGGTCACCATCAGTAGTAAACATGGGAACCCGGTTTTGGTACCGTCAGTAGTACAACACTGGGACCGGGTTTGGGTCACCGTCAGTAGTAACCATGGTGACCGGTTTTTGGTTCAAAACGTCAGTATGGACCTGGACTCCGGTTTTGGGTCGCCGTCAGTAGTGGACCTGGGACCGTTTGGGTCGCCGTCAGTAGTGGACCTGGGGACCGGTTTGGGTCGCCGTCAGTAGTAAACCATGGACCGGTTTAAGTGGCTGTCGGTAAACATGGGACCGGTTTGGGTCACCCATCAGTAGTAAACATGGAACCGGTTTGGGGTCGCCGTCGTAGTAACCTATGGACCGTTTTGAGTGGCTGTCGGTAAACATGGGACCGATTTGGGTCACCGTCAGTAGTAAACATGGGACCGGTTGGGTCACAGGGGGGGGGGGGGGGGTCAGTAGTGGACCTGTGAGACCGTTTGGGGTCACCATCATTAGTAAACATGACCCGTGTTGGGTCACCTTCAGTAGTAAACATGGGCCCGGTTTGGGTCACGTCAGTAGTAAACATGGACACGTTTGGGTCACCGTCAGTAGTAAACATGGGACCGGTTTGGGTCACCGTCAGTAGTGGACCTGGGACCGGTTTGGGTCACCATCATTAGTAAACATGACACCGGTTTGGGTCACCGTCAGTAGTAAACATGGGACCGGTTTGGGTCAACCGTCAGTATAAACGTTTGGCGTCGCCGTCAGTAGTAAACATTGGACCGGGGTGTTTGTGGTCACCGTCAAAAGTAAGTAACTGGGACCGGTGTTTTTGGGTCCCCTCTTAGGTAAACATGACACCGTTTTTGGGTCCCGTCAGTAAGTAACACATGGGGACCGGTTTGGGTCACCATCAGTAGTAAACATGGGACCGGTTTGGGTCACCGTCAGTAGTGGACCTGGGACCGGTTTGGGTCACCATCATTAGTAAACATGACACCGGTTTGGGTCACCATCAGTAGTAAACATGGGACCGGTTTGGGTGAGAGATCAGCCTCATTAAGTCCATATGATCTCTGTGGTTGATCTCAGGAGGAACCAAAGTTACCAGAATTTTAGTCTCTGCTCCTGCGTTAGATTGATGACGTCATGTAATCCATAATGTTTATTGTCCTCATTAAATCAGAACCTGATGTTGAGGTTTCCCCTGATAACCAGGTTCTATTAAACCCACTGAGATTATATTATTACCGGGCTGAACCCGAACCGGCCATCAGGAGATAAGATCTAATCCCATTCAGCAGTTACTAACAGGTTCAACCATGAGGTTAATGTCAGTAATTAAGTGATGGAACCAGACAGAACCAGTAGTTCTGACCCTCTGATCCAGAGGTCTGCAGGTACCTACGGGGGTCTCTTGGGGGCGTTGGGGTCTTTCCTCTTGCGGCCCCTCTTTCCGAATCCTTTAGGAGGGACGTAGTCGCTCATCTCTCGGTTGTAGCGGACCTTGTCAGCCTTGGCCATGTCCTCGAACCTCTTCTTCTCACTGGGAGACAGAGCCTGAAACATAGTAGAGACCAGATGATTCAGGGAGGGAAACCAGCTGGAAGATATCTGAACCAGCAGGTTCCTGATCCTTAAACGAGTCGGCTACACACTCATACTGGGAGCAGGATGGAGTTAAATGATCAACAGACACTAATGTGGTTGTAGGGAAACAGAAACACTCTGGTGATGCTGCCACGCCCCCTGCTGACACAAACAGGAGCTGCAGGATGTTAACAAGAACTCTGGGAGAGCTGAGAGAGCGGGTCCAGGAGTCCTCGGTGAGTTAGGAGACCTCAGGTCAGCAGGACTCGCACACTGATTTCACATTTACTGAATGTGAAATAGAGGTTTCCATTACTAGTAGTTAGGTAGAACCGTTACTATTTTTAGGACCTGCTGGCTTGTGGTTCCGACCGCTCCAGGTCGTACTGAGGAGGCGACGTTAGAAGACTGTTCGTCACTGATTGGATAGGGGGCGGAGACACTGGTTGCGTCATTTGATCAACTAATCGTACAAGAATCAGACCTGCCATTTTTTAAAAACTCAACAGCGACTGAGCCTCCTCTGATATAGAAAGAAAATGGAAAATCAACACCAGGTCAGCAACGATAAATGTATATTTTCCCTCCTTGTTAATGGTTTGTAGTTCTGCAGGTGTCAGCAATAAAAACTAATTTTGTGTTTGCACCATGATTGAGGAGTAAGGAGGACAACCCCAGCATGTCATTGACATTTGTGCATTGATGGCTAATTTTTTTATTTTTGTCAAGTTTATTTATTTAGCGCTTTTCAGCAACAAGGCATCAAGGCGCTGAACAGAGGTAATAAAAAATATATAAAAATAAAATAAAGAATAGATGGATAAGAAAACGAAAGGAAAATTGGACTGAAAACTTAACTAATAATGTTTAGATGGCCTAGTCAAAGGCTGCTCTAAACAAATACGTTTTTGATCTGGATTTAAAGCAACTTTAGAGATTTTCCATTTTTCTGGGAGTTTATTCCAGATTAGTAGAGCACAAGAACTAAAAGCTGCTTCTCCATGTTTGGTTCTGGTTCTGGTTCTGCAGAGTAGATTTGACCCAGAAGACCTGAGAGGTCTGGGTGGTTGATCCACTGACAACAAGTCTGTAATGTATTTTGGTGCTAAGCCATTCAGTGATTGATAGACTAACAGAAGTAATTTTAAAGTCTATTCTCTGAGCTACAGGGAGCCAGTGTAGGGACTTTAGAACCGGGGTGATGTGCTCCCTTCCTTAGTTCTAGTGAGGACGCGGGCAGCAGCGTTCTGATCAACTGCAGCTGTCTGATTTAGGCAGCCTTTTTAAGACACCGTTGCAGTAATCAATTCACTAAAAGATGAACGCATGAATTAGTTTTTCAAGGTCCTGCTGAGACATTAGTCCTTTAATCCTGGAGATGTTCTTTAGGTGATAGAAGGCTGACCTGTTACTGTCTTTATGTTTTTTTCTGAAGGTTCAGGTCTGAGTCCATCACTACACCCAGGTTTTCCAGCCTGACTGGTGGTTTTCTAGCTGTATTAACTGAAGCTGTGTGCTAACTTTTAAACGCTCTTCCTTTGGTCCAAAGATTATTACTTCAGTTTTGTTTCCATCAGAACCAGAACCTCTCGCCACAAAAACTGCTTCTTCCCATCTGTAGCGAACCTCATTAATTCAATTCAATTCAATTCAGTTTATTTATATAGCGCCAATTCACAACACATGTCGTCTCAAGGCACTTCACAAAAGTCAGGTTCATACATTCCAATTAATCCTAATCATTGAACAGTGCAGTCAGATTCTGTTATTTATTCAAATTGGATAAAAATTTTTTTCTATCTAAGGAAACCCAGCAGATTGCATCCAGTCATTGACTTGCAGCATTCACTCCTCCTGGATGAGCATGTAGAGACAGTGGACAGTCACTGGCGTTGACTTTGCAGCAATCCCTCATACTGAGCATGCATGTAGCGACAGTGGAGAGGAAAAACTCCCTTTTAACAGGAAGAAACCTCCAGCAGAACCAGGCTCAGTGTGAGCGGCCATCTGTCATGACCGACTGGGGGTTTTAGAGAGAACAGAGCAGAGACACAAAGAGAACAAAGAAGCACTGATCTAGGAGTACTTTCTATGGGAAGGAAAAGTTAAATGTTAATGGATGTAGCTCCTTTAGTCGTTTCCCTAGAAAGAAAGAACAGATAAACTCTGAGCCAGTTTTCAAGTTAGAGTCTGAAGAGAGCACATAGAGTTATTTACAGTAGAAGCTCAGTCAGTAGCTATGTCTAGGAGAGAGAAAGGGTTAAACACTGAAAGACAGGGCCTGTGGATCATCGGTAGAGGGTGAGCATTAAGTTTTGTTGCCAGCAGAAGCTTGGAGGATTCCCCTCTCCAGAAAGGTGTTACAGGTAGACACAGAGTCAGGCCAGGTGTAGCTTCTAGGAAGAGAAAAGAGAGAGAACAAAGTTAAAAGCTGAAATATCAGCAAATAATACAAAATTGAAGAGTAGTGTGAGAAAGTAGCGAAGAGGGTGAAAGTGGTCATTATGTCCTCCAGCAGCCTAAGCCTATAGCAGCATAACTACAGAGATAGCTCAGGATAACCTAAGCCACTCTAACTATAAGCTTTATCAAAAAGGAAAGTTTTAAGCCTAGCCTTAAAGTAGACAGTTTGTCCATCTAGAGCCCACTGATGGCCATTGTTATACTAAAAACCACAATGATTGGGATACCTCTCTCTGTCAGATTGACCATAACCATTGGAAAAGAGAAGGGGTCATACAGGTAGCAGAAATGGAGGGTGTGTTTGCACCTCAACCGTAACTGAGCCGGTTTAGGCTAAACCTGACTCCCCCTTACTCCATCCAACAAGGGGAGAAGAAGACGGAGGTAAAATAAGGAAGATAGCTCAGGATAACCTAAGCCACTCTAACTATAAGCTTTATCAAAAAGGAAAGTTTTAAGCCTAGCCTTAAAAGTAGACAGGGTGTCCGCCTCACAGACTAAAACTGGGAGCTGGTTCCACAGGAGAGGAGCCTGATAACTAAAGGATCTGCCTCCCATTCTACTTCTAGAGACTCTAGGAACCACCAGTAAACCTGCAGTCTGAGAACGAAGTGCTCTGTTAGGAACGTATGGAACAATCAGATCTCTGATGTATGATGGAGCTAAATCATTAAGGGCTTATATGTGAGGAGGAGAATTTTAAATTTCTATTCTGGATTTAACAGGGAGCCAATGAAGGGAAGCTAAAGTAGGGGAAATATGATCTCTCTTTTTTAATTTTCATCAGAACTCTTTGCTGCAGCATTTTGAATCAGCTGAAGCTTTTAACGGCATTTTGTGGACATCCTGATAGTAAAGAATTACAATAGTCCAGCCTTGAAGTAACAAATGCATGGACTAGTTTTTCAGCGTCACTCCTGGACAGGATATTTCTAATTTTGGCAATGTTCCGGAGGTGAAAGAAGGAAATCCTAGAAACCTGTTTAATATGGGATTTAAATGACATGTCCTGGTCAAAAATAACACCAAGGTTTTTTACTTTATTATCGGAGGTCAATTTAATGCCATCCAGGTTAAGTGATTGACTAAGCAGTTTCTTTTTTAAAGACTCCGGTCCAAAGACGACAACTTCTGTCTTGTCTGAATTTAGAAGCAGAAAATTTAAAGTCATCCAAGTTTTTATGTCTTCAAGACATGCTTGTAGTCTATCTAACTGGTTGGGCTCATCAGGATTTATGGATAAGTAAAGCTGAGTATCATCAGCGTAACAGTGAAAATTTATTCTATGCTGCCTGATAATTTGACCTATTGGAAGCATATATATAGTAAAGAGAATTGGCCCAAGTACAAGTACCAAGCCCTGGTCCCCACTTACACTTTCCCCTTACAAACAGTACGAATATCTCAGCACATGTAAATACTGTTTAATTTAATTATATATTGGTATTGTACTCGTCGTCGTGTTCTGCTTCATCCGGGACTAAGTCACAGGGGCAGCAGACTCAGCAGAGACACCCAGACGTCCCTCTCCCCAGACACCTCCTCCAGCTCCTCCGGGGGGAGCCCAAGGCGTTCCCAGGCCAGCCGAGAGACAAAGTCCCTCCAGCGTGTCCTGGGCCGTCCCCTGGGCCTCCTCCCGGTGGGACGGGCCTGGAACATCTCCCAAATGAAGCCCAGGGAGGCATCCGGTATAGATGCCCGAGCCACCTCAACTGGTTCCTCTCGATGTGGAGGAGCAGCGGCTCTACTCCGAGCCCCTCCTGGAATGCCGAGCTCCTCACCCTATCTCTAAGGGAGTGCTCGCCCACCCTACGGAGGAAGCTCATTTCAGTCGCTTGTATCCGGGATCTCGTTCTTTCGGTCATGACCCAAAGTTCATGGCCATAGGTGAGGGTAGGAACGTAGACCGACTGGTAAATCGAGAGCTTCGGCTTAGCTCTCTCTTCACCACAATGGACCGCACAGTGCCCCCATTACTGTGGCTGCCGCACCGATCCGTCTGTCGATCTCCCGCTTCGTTCTCCCCTCACTCGTGAACAAGACCCCAAGATACTTGAACTCCTCCACTTGAGGCAGGAACTCCAACCTGCCTTAAGTGGAGGAGAGGAAGAGGACAAGCCACCATTTTCTGGTCGAGAACCATGGCCTCTGACTTGGAGGAGCTGATCTTCATCCCAGCCGCTTCACACTCGGCTGCGAACCGCCCCAGTGCATGCTTTAGGTCTTGGCTAGAGGGGGCCAGCAGGACCACGTCATCTGCAAAAAGAAGAGACCAAATCCACTGGTCCCCAAACCAGACCCCCTCCAGCCCTTGGCTGCGTCTAGAAATCCTGTCCATAAAAGTTATGAACAGGACCGGTGACAAAGGGCAGAACTGCCGGAGTCCAACATGCAGCAGGAACAATGCGGACTAAACTCATGCTCCGCTTGTACAGAGACCGGATGCTCCCTAATAAAGGGTATAGTTCCCCCCTGCAGGGGGTGGGCCCACTGGGGGATGGCCTCGCATCTCTTGTTCGGACTTGGCTGGCCCGGTCCCGCGAGGAGCAAGCCGGCCACCAGGGGCTCTCCGATGAGTCCCAACCCCAGGCCTGGCTCCAGGCTGAGACCACGGCTCCCCCATACCGGGTGACGTCATGTGCTTCGATTGTGTGGTCCTCATGAAGGTGTCTTGTTGTTATTGTATATTTGTAATATTTTCCACTGAGCTTGTTCTAAAAAAGGTTGCAGTATTTATCTCCATTCTACAGATAATGCCCTGTGATTAATTGGTGACCTGTCCATGGTGTGGCCTGCCTCTTGCCTGTAGACTGCTGGAGATAGGAACCAGTCCCCCCGTGACCCACTATGGAATAAGCGGTATAGAAGATGAATGAATGAACGAAACTCTATTCTCATAACAGTCCTATACAAATTGTTTTTGTTTTTAACCACATATTTCCAAAGGTATTTATGTCAGCTGTACACTAATAACACCAATATTGTCCCAGATCACGTTTTCCTAACATTGTGAGGCCCTAACGGCAGATCTGAGTACGTTTCATATTTATTTTTTACCCAAAACTTCATTTGTGGACGGATTAACTTTGGTTTCTCTGAATGTGTGGAGAACCTTGGGATGTTAACATCTAACGTCTGAATTTCATAGCAATAAAAATATCAGAAATACTTTTACTAAG
The DNA here is from genome assembly GCA_036173005.1 of Crenichthys baileyi. NCBI lineage: Eukaryota > Metazoa > Chordata > Actinopteri > Cyprinodontiformes > Goodeidae > Crenichthys > Crenichthys baileyi. Next base: position 109,818 of record JAHHUM010000300.1, on the reverse strand, counting down.
AAAAACATTGATGTGTTACATACTATTTTCTAGGTTTGTGGTGGAGGAGGAGGTGGTTGCTGAGAAAATAATTAGTTTGGAATATAATAATATAACCCGACCTACATTTGGGAATAATTAAGTTTCTGGTGAACGGACTGGTTTCAGACTAAAATCACTTGAATGTGACTCACCTGGTTAACCTGGAGCTGGTTTCTCCTACTGAACATGAACGCATCTGAACTAAACTACTAATACCATGTTTTTACACAGAGTCAGATTTTACTGTCCTCCCACAGAACGACCTGACAAAAACGGAGCCAACCCTCGTCTCTGCCCCTCTGAGACTGTCCTCTGTCTCCCAGACTGTCCCCGTCCCTCTGTCCCCCAGACTGTCCTCTGTCTCCCAGACCGTCCCCGTCCCTCTGTCCCCCAGACTGTCCTCTGTCTCCCAGACTGTCCCCGTCCCTCTGTCCACCAGACTGTCCTCTTTCCCCCAGACTGTCCCCGTCCCTCTGTCCCCCAGAGAGTCTCACCTTCCATCTTTCAGAGCATTTCTTGGAGAACTCGGCAAAGTTGACCGACTGCTCCGGGTTTTTCTTCCGGTGTTCTTCTCGACACGTCTGGACGAAGAAAGCGTACGCCGACGTCTTCCCCTTCGGCTTGTTGACATCTTTGCGCATCATACTGGCGGCCTGAGGAGAAGAAGAGGAGAACGATGAGTTTCAACCCCCCCCCCCCCCCCCCCCCCCCCCCCCCCCCCCCCCCCCCCCCCCCCCCCCCCCCCCCCCCCCCCCCCCCCCCCCCCCCCCCCCCCCCCCCCCCCCCCCCCCCCCCCCCCCTTTTTTTTTTTTTTTTTTTTTTTTTTTTTTTTTTTTTTTTTTTTTTTTTTTTTTTTTTTTTTTTTTTTTTTTTTTTGCGCATCATACTGGCGGCCTGAGGAGAAGAAGAGGAGAACGATGAGTTCAACAGAAGGAGCAGGGTTGGATCACCTGACCACCTCTGAGCTACAATGAAGATGGACCAGATGCTCTGCTGATTATATCTGATCTGATGTTGGACTTTAAAGCACCAGAGACACAAGTCCATCATGTGGAGACATGTGGTCCTGGAGAGTAAACTGTGTAGGTTTAGACTTTATATTACAGTAAATGTTGTTGAAAAAACATCTAAACTATAAAACTAATGAGTCGGTTCATCTCATCGTGAGGAGCAGAGCTGCAGTAACATTAACTGATCAGAATAACGGGTTTATGATCCGTTTAAACTGATTCATGGCGTCACTTTCAGGATTCATTAATGGTCATTTTCCAGAGAGAAGTCATGACTTCTGGTTATAACCTCTGATGGGACACTGGGGTTCTGATTGGACACTGAGGTTCTGATTGGACACTGGGGTTCTGATTGGACACTGGGGTTCTTTCACTGGGGTTCTTTCACTAAAACAATCTTAATTTCAGAATTGTTTTTATTATTTTATTTTTATCTTTCTGTTTAAAAGGTGAATATTGTACTTTAACTTGTATAAAATATGTGATTTAGTAAAAATACTGGTTCTGATTTGTGAGGAATGGGCCTCTATCCTATCAGCGTTTCTGTATCAGAATCTCTGATTTTAAACAATAAATTAGGGTGACCAGATGTCCCCATTTTAGATGACCTAAAAGCACTAGTTGACTGCAACAACAGACGTTATGGTAGCGTTGCTGTTAACGTTACAGACAGAGTGGAAGAGTTGAGCTCGCTGCCTTGGACTGGGCCGATCCTTGGACTGGGCCGATCCTTGGACTGGGCCGATCCTCGGACAGGGCCGATCCTCGGACTGGGCCGATCCTTGCGGTGATGAAGGTTTGGTTCGCAGTAGGAAATGTTACTAGTGTTGTCAACATTCGCTGTGCCCAGGTAATATAAAAAACAGTGCTGGGATGTGTTTTGTTTTACTAAAGATATCGACCCAAATGCAAATAAACCCAGCTTTTATGAATGAATAAAACAACAAAAGGCAGTAGAGGAGCACAGGGAGAAGCTGCAGCTGAGTGAGGGAGAAATCACTTCTTAAGCGCTGCATAATTTAGGAAAGTGGAGCTACAGGTCAACAGGGACTCGTCCAAAGTAAGACGTTTTAGAATTGATGGGTGACCTTCATATTTCCAGATATATATTAGTTTTGTTAATTAATTTCTTGATTTGTGAACACAGACTTTCTGGCTGAAGGGTGTTTGTCAGCTTGGACGAATGAACCTTTCTATATAAAAAAATAAAGCAATCAGTAACGGGGAACGTGAATGAGGCAAGAACAGCTTAAACTGAGGATGAGGAGGGACAGAATCACCTGGTTAAATGTGCATTTCTTCTGTTGTAATACCTTGTAGCTCCAAGTAAAAATAGTTGGGATGTTTGCAAAATATAACAATTTTAGCATTTTATCGCCTGAGGAAACTAGTCAAATAATTCAAGAACATTCATATTTATGATTATATTTGAATTATCCCGGTTCCTCATCTAAAAATAACCAATTACTGAAACGAATCTGAACAAAAATCTTTTTTTATTTGTTAAATTGTATTTTTTCAGTGTGTTAAACGTTCTAACGTTTTTGGAGAGGATTGTGATTATCTCTTTATTTTAGTGAAAGTGACAGAAACAGAGAGGAGGAAAATGGAAAGACTGTTGGAAAAAAGGAGTGAAAGAGCAGAGAAAACCTGGAAGACTTGGAGAAAGAGGAGGAAAATAGACTGATAGAAAGAAGAGGAAAATAGACTGATAGAAAGAGGAGGAAAATAGACTGATAGAAAGAAGAGGAAAATAGACTGATAGAAAGAAGAGGAAAATAGACTGATAGAAAGAAGAGGAAAATAGACTGATAGAAAGAGAGGAAAATAGACTGATAGAAAGGAGGAAAATAGACTGATAGAAAGAAGAGGAAAATAGACTAAAAAAAATTTAAGAAAGAAGAGGAAAATAGACTGATAGAAAGAGGAGGAAAATAGACTGATAGAAAGAGGAGGAAAATAGACTGATAGAAAGAAGAGGAAAATAGACTGATAGAAAGAGGAGGAAAATAGACTGATAGAAAGAAGAGGAAAATAGACTGATAGAAAGAAGAGGAAAATGGGATAAAAAAATGAATAGAAAGAGGAGGAAAATAGACTGATAGAAAGAGGAGGAAAATAGACTGATAGAAAGAAGAGGAAAATAGACTGATAGAAAGAGGAGGAAAATAGACTGATAGAAAGAGAGGAAATAGACTGATAGAAAAGAGGAAAAAGGGAAAATAGACTGATAGAAAGAGGAGGAAAATAGACTGATAGAAAGAGGAGGAAAATAGACTGATAGAAAGAAGAAAAGGAAAGAAAATAAAAAACTGATAGAAAGAAGAGGAAAATAGACTGATAGAAAAAAAGAGGAGGAAAATAGACTGATAGAAAGAGGGGGTGAATAAAGAGGTAGACTGATAGAAAGAGGAGGAAAATAGACTGATAGAAAGAGGAGGAAAATAGACTGATAGAAAGAGGAGGAAAATAGACTGATAGAAAGAGGAGGAAAATAGACTGATAGAAAGAGGAGGAAAATAGACTGATAGAAAGAGGAGGAAAATAGACTGATAGAAAGAGGAGGAAAATAGACTGATAGAAAGGGGGAAAAAGGAAAAAAAATAGACTGATAGAAAGAGAGAAAATAGACTGATAGAAAGAAGAGGAAAATAGACTGATAGAAAGAGGAGGAAAATAGACTGATAGAAAGAGGAGGAAAATAGACTGATAGAAAGAGGAGGAAAATAGACTGATAGAAAGAAGAGGAAAATAGACTGATAGAAAGAGGAGGAAAATAGACTGATAGAAAGAAGAGGAAAATAGACTGATAGAAAGAAGGAGGAAAATAGACTGATAGAAAGAGGAGGAAAATAGACTGATAGAAAGAGGAGGAAAATAGACTGATAGAAAGAGGAGGAAAATAGACTGATAGAAAGAGGAGGAAAATAGACTGATAGAAAGAGGAGGAGAGCTAAGAGGAGCAGAAAACTGTTGGAAAAAGACAGACATTAATACAACTATTACTTTATTCATTTTATTAATCTCAGGAAATGCTAACAACAGTGTAGATAGACACTTTCCTGCTGTTACACTTGATTTTTATAGTTTAATTTGAATAAATGTTTAAAGTGAATGAAGCCGTAACTGTACCAATGTTTTCATTATATCTTGATAACATTTAATTATTTTAATTTCCGAGCTGGAAATGTCTCCGGATTTGATTTCAGAAATCCCGTCAACTTACAATAATCATTAATTTAAACTGATGCTTAAACATAAAACAGTGTGTTTCTCTCCGGACATCAGTCCTATATTTATCCGATGATGTGGCACTAAAGCTCGGTTCTACCAGCGGCCTCCCTCCGCTCTCTATGCGACTCTCTGGGAACAAAGAACCCGGCCTGAGGATCCATTTTCTCCGATGAGGAGCCGACCTGAAGCCCACTATATGTCCGGTTCTAATCCGGCAGAGACCCGGTGCTCCTCCTGGACATGTTTCTGGGACCGGACCCGGGTTAAACCCTCCGCTCCCTGGCTCAGTGTCTTCCCGGGCCGCAGCAGCTAGCCTGACCGAGCTAACATGAAGAACAATGGGCCACCATTTCCCGCCCTCTGCGGAGCGGCCCCATCCCCCTCCGCGGACCGGATAACCGGACAAAAACACTCTTGAATCGCCATTAATCATCGCTTCAGACAAGGAGAAAACAAATTTAAGTTAAATTTCATAAAATAAACGTTTTTATATAATTTAGCACGTTCGGCACCGGAAACACAGAAAATCTGCAGCCGATGCGCATTTTGAACGGAGGGCCCGTCTACCTCCCGGAGAGGTCATTGTTGTATGGAGGGATGAGGCTATTTCCTGGCATCTATAGTGAGGAGAATGGGCGTTTCGTGTTTATAACGCCACACTGGGACCAGTTCCCTGAGGTAAACACCCCAGAACTCAGATCGGAGGTCTGGGTCCATCAAAACCAGACCATCACCATGGTCTGACCAAAACAGCAGCCATTTTAAAACCCTTCATCAGCCTTTTATTCGGCAAAAAACATTGATACCTCCCAGTAAATCAGAGCCCATCTCCAGGCAAAATCTAACCTTTAACCGGTTCGGTTGAGGAAGGACGGACATGGCTACTCACACGGTAGGAGGCCCGGGACAGGGGGACTCGGACCGAATCTCTGGGTTTTCTGGGTCTTGGTTCTGGTTGTTATTGTTTGGGGGCTGAAGCCGCAACTACAGCGGTTGGTTCACTTTCAAACTGGGTCGAACTCAGACTAAACCACGCCCAGTAGAAACGCCCTCATTCCTTATTCCCATTTATGGAGGCGGGCCTAAGTTCATCCCTCTGGGAGGAGCAGTGTGATTGGAGGAGAGATTGGAGCTCCCCGCCGGTGATTGGTGAATAGGACTGTGAGTCAATGTCCGACCCTTCCACATCCCTCGAGCTGTAGGCGGGGCTCCATCTGGGCGGCAACTTCTTCCATGTAATAGCTTTTAATTGCATTTGATTGGCCAGGGGCTGTATAACTCAGATTTACTGACCAATCAGAGAACAGCAGGAGGACAACAGCTCTTACGGTAGAGGTGAGTGATACTGAGAGTTTTGCTATGATCCAATACAAAGTAAATACACAGCTAGTATCGCTGATACCGATACTTCACTTATATGTCATGATCTTTCAATAATTTTATGATTATTCCTTTTGTTTGTTGATTATCATTATTATTATTATAATGTTCCGGAGGTGAAAGAACCTCCGGAACATTGCCAAAATTAGAAATATCCTGTCCAGGAGTGACGCTGAAAAACTAGTCCATGCATTTGTTACTTCAAGGCTGGACTATTGTAATTCTTTACTATCAGGATGTCCACAAAATGCAGTTAAAAGCCTTCAGCTGATTCAAAATGCTGCAGCAAGAGTTCTGATGAAAATTAAAAAGAGAGATCATATTTCCCCTACTTTAGCTTCCCTTCATTGGCTCCCTGTTAAATCCAGAATAGAATTTAAAATTCTCCTCCTCACATATAAAGCCCTTAATGATTTAGCTCCATCATACATCAGAGATCTGATTGTTCCATACGTTCCTAACAGAGCACTTCGTTCTCAGACTGCAGGTTTACTGGTGGTTCTAACTTAGAAGAAAAATTTTGGGGGGCAGATCCTTTATTTTATCGGGCCCCTCTCCGGGGAAACCCGTCCCTTTTTAGTCTGTGAGGCGGACCCCCTGTCTACTTTTAAGGCTAGGCTTAAAAATTTTTTTTTTTTGATAAAGTTTATAGTTAAGGGGTTTTGGGTTATCCTAGCTATTTTGTAGTTATGCTGCATGGCTTGGCTGCGGGAGGACAAAGCCACTTTCCCCTTTTCGCTACTTTCTCACACTATTTTTAATTTTTGTATTATTTCGGTTATTTCAGTTTTTAACTTTGTTTTCTCTTTTTCTCTTCCTAGAACTACACGGGTCTGATCTGTGTCTCCTGTAACCCCTTTTTCTGGAGAGGGGCTCGCCCGAGCTTCTGCTGGCAACAACTTAATGCTCACCTTCTCCCCGATAAATCCACATGGCCCTGTCTTTCAGTTTTAAACCCTTTCTCTCCCCTGGACTAGCTACTGACGACTTTTACTGAAACAAACTCTATGTCTCTCTTCAACTCTAAAAATGAAAACGGTCAGAGTTTATCTTTTCCTTCTTCTAGATGAAAGACAAAAGGATACATCCATTAACTTTTAACTTTTCCTTTCCCCCAAAAAAAAAAAAAAAATACTTTCCTGGATCAGTGCTTTTTTGTTCTCTTTGTGTCCTGCTCTGTTTCTCAACCCCCAGTGGGGTCGTGGCAATGGCTGCTCACACTGAGCCTGGTTCGGGTTCTGCTGGGGGTTTTCTTCCTGTTAAAAGGGATTTTTTCCTCTCCACTTCGCTACATGCATGCTCGTATGAGGGATTGCTGAAAAAGAAAACGCCAGTGCTGCCCACTTGTCTCTACATCTCATCCGGAGGAGTAATGCTGCAAGTCACGACGGGTGCAATCTGCTGGGTTTCCTTAGACAAAAAAAATTTTTTATCCAATTTAAAAATAATGAATCTGGCTGCACTGTTCAATGGTTAGGATTAATTGTAATGTATGAACCTGACTTTTGTGAAGTGCCTTGAGACGACATGTGTTGTGAATTGGCGCTATATAAATAAACTGAATTGAATTGAATTGAATTGAAAAATTGAATTATTATTATTATGATAAAACAAAGGACAAAGATTCCAGGCCAATAAACATGCTTTTATTAACTAACTACATAAAAATAAAAGAAACTGTAAAAAATACTAAAATAATTCCCTAATCCATGAATCTTTGTGAATTATATAATTAAGTCTTTAACTGTAATCAGCATGTAGCCTAAAAAGTTTATACTGTCTTTCCTTCAACAGTTAAAGGGTTATTATATTCAGCCATATTCATGTTTCAGGATTAAGGTGTATATCTTTATATAAGTGTATATTTTTGATGTCCAACAAACAATTAAGATTTTTTTAACTGGCTTAATATATAATATTTAAAAACAGTGTGCTAAAATCATATCTCAGTGTTTAAGAACATGGTCGTCATTCGTTCCATATACCTCTGATCAGGTAAAAGATTCACATTGTATCATAAAAGTTGTTTTTAAGTGACAGTGCATGTTTAAAATTTGTCCAGAAGCGAAGTAACTCCTTAACAAATAAAAAAAAGCATCAGATACTTCCAAACAGTCCTGGTGCTCAGAGGGGATCCCCGCCCGGATGCTCCTTCCCACCTGCCTTACCCGGAGAGCCAGGACGCCACTGCTGTGACAAAGGTCACGGTAGACAAAGGTCCCAGAGGTTAACAAAGGTTCCTGCTCCTTCATCCGAATGGCCACAGAGGCGATACTTCTTTGTGGCTGTGTCCTCAGCTTACCGCCTGCTGCTGTGGTCATCTTCCTTGTTGCTGCTGCCATCTGGATCACAGCCACAAGGGGAATATGTATGTGCTTTCTTACTAGTAAGTTTCTGGAGGACCATATGGCATCTTTGATGACGGCAAGGGTGAGCTAGATCTTGGCGAAGGCCTTCTTTTCTGTTTGTATGCCGTGGCTCACCCCGCAAACCACTAGCTGTGCTGTAAGGACCTCCCATGCTGGTAAGTACGGTGAAGAGCCGGCCTTTGCCCACTGGTCTATGGCAGCGCTGCACTCCCAAAGCTGGTTCCTCACCGACTCAGGCGAGCCACCACCAGGTCGGGAGCACGTAGAGTGCATGACGGACCTGACTGGGAGAATCCGGTAAGCCACCATCCATGATAGGTCTCGAAGTTTGTTTGGATGAATAGGATGGTTCACGTTGCGCCAAACAGTTGTGGACTCCCCAAAAGAGGGCGTCCCACTCCTGCACAACAGAGATGACAGAGCGGTGGTTTGGTAAAATGTTCAGCTCTTCTTTTTCCAAATTAAAATGTGATAAAAAGGTTCTTTATGGAAACATAGGCTGGGGGCATATTAAAAGACACAGGGATTCTAAGACCAGGAGTTAGAAGTTTCAACTTTCTCAGGCAGGATCTGTTGTAGAAAAATTCGTATCCAGAGACTGATGATTGTCACTCAGAATCAGCTTTATTAGAATCTTGCAAGAGAGAAGAATTTTACAGCATTGGAGATGCGCTCAGTAGTGCTGCCAAATCGTTCTGACTAGACAAAGCAAAGGTTCTCCTTATGAGCTACAACAGTTTTCAAGGTAACTCTCATGAGACCCAGAGAGACGAGGTCCCAGACATAATCTTAACAGTGTGGCAGACATATTATCTCACACAGCTGCAAGGAGAAGGCTGAGAAACCATTAATCTAAGACTATATAAGAGAAGAATGGAACAACACTGATGGGTTCTAATACTTTTGTCAGTTCCTGTAGAGTATCAAAGAGCAAATCAAGCAAGACACTAAAATTTTCCATGACATAAGCTAAAGCTACTAATGCTAGCTAGGTCATATCAGATGCTTCTCCTCACAGGTGTAGAGGAACCCTTGGATTGCTCTGATGAGTCTGACAGCGACTCTCATGATGATGATGCTTTCTAATAAATTTACCGATATTCAATTTACATCTATTCATATAATCCTCCTAATTCTAATGATGTAGATGTGAACCGAACACACACAGGGTAGATGATAACTCATGATTAAATTTTGCTTGTATATTGGTGTACTAATATATTCTACTATATTTTCTTCATTTAATTTTTTATTCTTTATATTATTTGTGTATTCATTTTATCTGATCATTTCTTAAAAGGTTGTTGATTGAAGAGATGTTTTTGTTTCCATCAGAATGACAAACTGTTTCCAACAAGAGGATGACAGTTATAGTAGATTTGTTGTAGTGTTTAGCTTTGTAATAATGTTTCATTATTCATTTTATATATTTTACTCATCATTTTTATTACTACTTATTTCATATAATCAATTTTTGATTTGTTTTTATTATTCATTTTATTACTAATCAATTCAGTCAGTCAGTCATTTTCTACCGCTTATTCCATAGCGGGTCGCGGGGGAGCTGGTGCCTATCTCCAGCAGTCTATGGGCGAGAGGCGGGGTACACCCTGGACAGAGTGACCAATTAACCTAACAGGCCTGTCTTTGGACTGTGGGAGGAAGCCGGAGTACCCGGTGAGAACCCACACATGCACGGGGAGAACATGCAAACTTAATGCAGAAAGACCCCTGGCCGGGAATCAAACCCAGGACCTTCTTGCTGCAAGGCAACAGTGCTACCAACTGCGCCACCGTGCAGCCCATATTTTTGAAATTCATTTTCTTGTACTTTCCTTCTTTGTCATTCAGTAAAATTTTCTTAGCTGTTCGATAACATATGAAACCTAGTTTAAAATTATAATCAAGAAGAGGGGTTTGTTAATGGAAATTTTTTAGTCCCCTTGCTTATTTTCTCTTTGATATCTACAGGAACTGACCAAAAGTATTAGAACCCCTCAAGTGTTGTTCCCTCTTCTCTTATTTAGTCTTAGAGTAATGGTTTTCTCAGCCTTCTCCTTGCACCCTGTGTGAGATAATATGTCCTGCCACACTGTTAAGATTAGCCCTGGGACCTCGTCTCTCTGGGTCTCATGAGAGTTACCTTGAAAACTGTTTGTAGCTCATAAGGAGAACTTTTGTTTTTGTCTAGTCAGAACGATTTGGCAGCCTATTTGACCGGGGCATCTCCAATGCTGTAAAATCCTTCTCTCTTGCAAGATTCTAATAAAGCTGATTCTGAGTGACAATCATCAGTCTCTGTCTTGGTAAAAACTAATTTTTCTACATGTTCCTGGGCTGAGGTAGGAATAGGTACTGTGATTTATTTTGAAAATTCCAGAAAAGATCAAACTGGACTTTAAATGCTGTAATCCATGGCTGGGGTCCCAACAATTTGTCCACCATGGTACTATTCTTGTATCACATCGTCTTCCTCTTTTCTGTATTGAATTTTCTGCAACTTCTATTATTATTTTACAAACATTCATTTATATTATTTACATCCATTTTCATATCTATTTTTCCTAGATTCTTTTCACTGAGATATTGAAATTTAATCCAGTCTGCCTCATTAAAATTCTATTTATTAATTTTTATATTCTTAATGTTTAATGTTAATCCTGTTCTGATCTTAATGGGATAATGATCACTACCTATAGTTGTATTTGTATCAATATCCCACTCACATATACCAGCTAATGAATTTGATACCAAAGTTAAATCAGTTGTTGACTCTTCTCCTGTTCTTACATTAATTCTTGTACCCCGTCCATCATAAAGACATATAAAAATTTTTTGTTTCTATCACTTCTTCTATAACTTGTCCGTTTTAATCATTATACTTTCCCCATATTGTGCTATTAGCACCATATTACTTTCTCCTCCAGATGCCCCAACATCTCTTCCATCCACTCCATTGATAATGTTTTACAGGGGTTATAAAAATTAATTATCTTACATTAACCTTCTTTTTCCCAAATTTTAACAACTAAATACTCTAATTCTTTACCTTTTCCTAATTTTTTTGATATTGACTCCCCCTTTTAAATATCGCACACCCTCCTCCTTTTTCCTTCTGGTTGCCCCTTCTTTCTCCCAAAAACCTTTTTAATAACAAAATCAAAATGGGGGTTTTTTAAACCGCCCTCCTGACAAAAAATCACCTCGGGTTTTTTCTCTTAAAATTTTATCAATATTCCTTTAGTTCCTGTCCGTTGCTATCAGACTTCTTGTCTTCCATTTTTTATCATAGATGATCGCTGGGCCCCGGGTCCCCGGGCTGTTTCTAACCTCTTGTTGATGTTCTCCCAACATCCCGCTTTGAAACCCGAAAGTTTTCTGCTCCTCAAAATTTTTTAAAAATTTTTTCATTTTTATTTTTGGGCCTGGTCATGCAGTTGATGACGAAAACAATGAATAATTTTTTTTCTACCAAAAGGGATTTTTTTTCCCTCTGTTTGCGTTTTGGGGGGGAATCTGTCCTCTTTTTGTTCCATCTCTCTTATCTTTGTCCTTTCACACTTTTTACTGCTTTGCATAACTTTTGCTCACCTTAACATGTTGGATTCCTTTGCTTTTTTCCCCTCACCTCACACCCTCCGATGTAATTCTATTTTTGCCCCACAGTACAATTTTTTTCTTGCTCTCTTTACAGTCTTCTTCTTGGGTCTTTCCACACCTCTCTTTCCTTTGCAAACTGCTCCATGTGTCCATATTCTGGCATTGTAACATCTAAGTGGGGGAGGGGTGTAAAGGGCTTACCTGGAAGCTCAAAAAATCCTATTTTTATGTTTTCTGGCAAGATTGTTTTTTTGCAATTCATCATCATGCGACTTCCTGCTCTTTCTCCGTTGACAGTTTTTGATAATCTTTTCAGCGAGTTCACATTTGCACTGGTAATGCTTCTTTTTATTTTGGTCTAAATCTTCATTCAGAGGGATACTAAAAATCACCCCACAGACTGATTTAGTTTCTCCTAAGATCTTTCTCTCTACAGCCATTTTATTTGCTAACGTTCTCTACATGTAAGGCCTTCAGTTTACGTTCTTCATTTTTACACGTCACTAATAAGTTTCCATCTTTTTTTCCTTATTTCAACATCTCCTTTTTCTTTTTTATTTCTCTACAAATCACTATCAGTTTAGGTTATTGTGTTCCTCCTCATTCCTTGATTTTAATATTATTTTAAATTCCTCCCTCAGTATTTTCCAAAGACAACACAGTGATCAAGGAATGTAAAAAAGAGAGATGGAAATAAAAGGGCTCAGGGAAATCTGTTGGGTAAAATATATAACAGGGATTCATTAGAGAAAATATATCAGTGCTTAAGAAATAAAAAGAGTAAAATAATTTTAAAAATAATATATTTTAAAGGAAAAAAAGCATGTTTTAAATATATTTGGGTGGTGATAAATATGAAAGAAATAAAAGGTGTAGGAAAAATAAAACAGCCAGAAATTGTCAGATCGACGGTGGCTGTCTGCAGTTTTTGTGTGTGTGTTTTTCCCTCAGGGTGTGACTGGCAGGTGCTGCTGCACAGGTGTTCCTCATCTGAGGGCAGTCAGCTGGGTTTTATATGGAGCCAGAACCTGGAAGGAGGCGTCAGCTCATTGTCTCAACCAGCTTGGTAAACTGACTGTGATCTGCAGCTCTGCAGAAACCTTTCTGTAGTGATGTCAAAATGAGGCTTTTTGGAGCATAGAATCATTTTGAACCATTGTGTCATAAAGTGGTTCGCTAGCCGAAGCTTCATTCAGTTCCCTTGGGCGACATCTACTGGCAGTAGTGTTTGCTGCACCAAATGAAGCCCTGCGAATGTGATGCACCTCTTGTGTAAATAATAGCACTAATGTATGTATATATGCGTGTTGTACATTTGTGTTTTTAGTAACTCATTAAAGATTCTGAGTTATTAACTCATGAAAAAATTATAATTTAAAAACAATATGAACTGTAGGGGATTACAGATGAAAAATAGCCATTAGGCTAATTCTGGCTTCTTGAACTTGAGTTGTCATTTGTTTTATGAAATTCCACCGTCCCATTTTAAATAAATGACAAAAAAAATAAATGAAGTGATAATTTTTGATTTGTCATTCATATCCATCCAGGACTTATACAGGTCTAGGGTCAGGAAAAGAGCTGCTAAAGTCCCTGCAGACCCTGCACATAAACTGTTCAGAGCTTTACCTTCAGGTGGCGCTACAGAGCGCTGTTCACTAAAACCAGCCGCCACAGAGACAGTTTCTTCCCCCAGGCTGTTCCTCTGATGAACATTTAATAGAATACCAAAGTCACAATTCAATTCAAAAATCCTTTATTAATCCCAAAGGTAAATTAAATCTTGTTGTAGCTCATATTCTGCAGGTTTCTTCAAGGAGCCGTTGTAGATGCTGATGCTGTTGGCAGGAAGGATCTCCTGTAGCGTCTGTCTTACAGCAGATCTGATGAAGCCTCTGACTGAAGACACTCTGTTGTTGTAGGACAGTCTGATGAAGAGGATGCTCAGGGTTCTCCATAATGTTCTTCATTTTATCAAGAATCCTTCTTTGCACAATGATCTCCAGAGGTTCTAGAAGAGTCCCCAGAACAGAACCAGCCTTCTTTATCAGCTTGTTGAGCTTTTTTAAGTCCCTGGTTCTGATGCTGCTTCCCCAGCAGATGATGGAGAAGAGATCACACTCTCCACAACAGACTTATAGATGATCTTCAGCATCTTGCTGCAAACACCAAAGGTCCTAAGCTTCCTCAACAAGTACAGTCTGCTCTGTTCCTTCTTGTAGACGGCTTCACAGTTGCATCTCCACTGGTCTGTTGTCCAGGTGGACACCGAGGTATTTATACTCCTCCACCCCCTCCACCTCTTCTCCCATGATGGAAATGGTGTCTGACTTATTCCTGTTTCTCCTAAAATCTAAAATCACCTCCTTTGTTTTATTCACGTTCAAGATGAGATGATTGCTTCCACACCATGCTGCTAAGCGGTCCACCACCTTCCTCAGCTTCTTGTCCATCTCTGATCCACCAACAACTGCAGAATCATCCGAGTATTTCTGCAGATGACAGGAGTCTGTCTGGTCCCAGAGGTCTGAGGTGTACAGATAGGTGTATATTCCACCTTGTATATGTGTATATTGTATTTATGTATTTTAGGACATAAAGATATATGCAGAATATATCTTATAACGCAAAAACAAAAAAAGAAACCCAGAGAGCAAAGTGTACCGGAGTCAAATTCCTTGTTTGTTGTATGTACGAACCTGGCAATAAAGCTGATTCTGATATTTTCTTTGAGAGTGTGCTTGGTGTACTGAGTGTCTTTGGACATTGTGCTTGGTGTAATAAAGAGGGTGCTTGTGTTATGTCAGGTGTTTTTATTCAAGAAAAGTAATTTCTGCACAGTAGAAGGGCTCAAACGGTTTCTTTTCTTTTGAGACAATTTCTCCAGCTTTGGAAAATACTCTTTCACAGGGAACAGAGGAGGCTGGTGTGACAAGGAACTGTTTGGCTGGGTGGTTTAGGTTTGGATACAGAGAAAGGCTGGGAGTCCTTCACTATGAAGTCCACAAGAGCTTCATCAAGCTCTTGCTTCCTGGATCCTAAAAAAAATAAATAAAGAAAAGTAACTTCAATTTAATCTACAAACATTTAACTGTCATTCTTTCTAATTCTGCATGTATATCTATGTTATGCTGACCTGGATTGGTGGCACGAGGCTGAGTGTTCTCGTGTTGGCTCTATAATGCCTCAGCATTGATTATGTCTCATTATTATAATTATATGTCAGCAGCTGCGGGCAAATGCCATGTGGCCATTATTACTTTAAGAAATGAAGTTCAGTCAGTCCGAACAATTGGGAAAACTTTGAAAGTGTCCCCAAGTGCAGTCGCAAAAACCATCAAGCGCTACAAAGAAACTGGCTCACATGAGGACCGCCCCAGGAAAGGAAGACCAAGAGTCACCTCTGCTGCGGACGATAAGTTCATCCGAGTCACCAGCCTCAGAAATCGCAGGTTAACAGCAGCTCAGATTAGAGAACAGGTCAACGCCACACAGAGTTCTAGCAGCAGACACATCTCTAGAACAACTGTTAAGAGGAGACTGTGTGAATCAGGCCTTCATGGTAAAATAGCTGCTAGGAAACCACTGCTGAGGACAGGCAACAAGCAGAAGAGACTTGTTTGGGCTAAACAACACAAGGAATGGACATTAGACCAGTGGAAATCTGTGCTTTGGTCTGATGAGTCCAAGTTTGAGATCTTTGGTTCCAACCACTGTGTCTTTGTGCGGCGCAGAAGAGGTGAACGGATGGAGTCTACATGGCTGGTTCCCACCGTGAAGCATGGAGGAGGAGGTGTGATGGTGTGGGGATGCTTTGCTGGTGACACTGTTGGGGAATGAAGGCATAAATTGAAGGCATACTGAACCAGCATGGCTACCACAGCATCTTGCAGCGGCATGCTATTCCATCCGGTTTGCGTTTAGTTGGACCATCATTTATTTTTCAACAGGACAATGACCCCAAACACCTCCAGGATGTGTAAGGGCTATTTGACCAAGAAGGAGAGTGATGGGGTGCTGCGCCAGATGACCTGGCCTCCACAGTCACCGGACCTGAACCCAATCGAGACGGTTTGGGGTGAGCTGGACCGCAGAGTGAAGGCAAAAGGGCCAACAAGTGTTAAGCATCTCTGGGAACTCCTTCAAGACTGTTGGAAAACCATTTCAGGTGACTACCTCTTGAAGCTCATCAACAGAATGCCAAGAGTGTGCGGAGCAGTAATCAAAGCAAAAGGTGGCTACTTTGAGGAACCTAGAATATAAGACATATTTTCAGTTGTTTCACACTTTTTTGTTCAGTATATAATTCCACGTGTTAATTCATAGTTTTGATGCCTTCAGTGTGAAGCTACAATATTCATAGTCATGAAAATAAGGACAACTCTTTGAATGAGAAGGTGTGTCCAAACTTTTGCTCTGTACTGTGTATATATATTTTTTATATATATATATAGATATATAGATATATCTATATATATCTATATATATATCTATATATATATATAGTTTCGTTGTCCGATGATCTAACCCCTCCCACCTACTTCCTATTTTCTAAGGGGATTGCTCAATCCAGCTCTCCATCCAACCGGTCCGGACTTCCCTAAACCTGAAAAGTCTTACTAAGCAGGTTTATTGAAAGTTCTGTTTAAGCTGGAGTTGGGAAATGACTCGCCTAGCCTCTGACAGCCTGCATCCAGAAGTCTCGCCCTTCTTCAACCGGAGGTCTGGACGACTGAGTAGCCAACGCAGTCCTTCACAGTCCGACAATCACTCCTGTTAACGGCTGCTCATTCCCTAATATTACAACTGGCACTTGGTATATGGGCTAGGTTAATTTTAGTGACTCGGCACGAGCCCCAAGGGCGTTGTTTTAACAACTTGGCTAAGGCAACCAATAAAAACCTCCTGTAATTTCTTAGAACCAGGCAACAAGACTTTTTACCACCAATGAAAAACCAAACATACGGTGACTCAAATAATTGAATGTCCACAATTTAACTAGAATTTTATATGCTTTCTTTAATTAGTAACGCTTTTGCAGGGGTCAGTAACAGCTTGAATTCAGCAACACAATAAATTCAATAATAGAAATAAATCAGTCAACTCAACCTGTCTTTCCCTGATGCTGAAACTAGTGTTTGGAGAAGCTTTGAAGACGGAGGCTCGTCCATGCACCCGATGGAGCTGTTCCTTCGGGTAACAACGAGTGGTTTCTTGAGGGGGATACGACTTGATCTTCAGTTTTCCTCCTTTAAGTGGCAGGCTCTGATGCTCCAGGCTTCGATGGTTAAACAGAAACTTTGCTGTCCTATGTCTCAGGGGACAATGGCTTCCAGAGGCTGAAGAGTTGAAGGAAACCCCGGGGACACAATTGAGGTTGATTCAGGACTTCCAGGAGCCTGAGACTTGGAACAATCGGCTGTTCACCGATCAAGTTCACTTCTGTTGTCTGGATAAATAGGCTGTAGATGAAATCAGATTCTTAATCTTGAGGCACAGTCCTTCAGGGCTCACGGGTTGATCCTCTTTTTAATGCAGTCGATCAGCAGGGCTGTGTCTCTGGTACTTCTTCCATCTAAGCATCTTTTTCTCTGTCTGATCTTGTTCACTGGTCTTCTGCGAGGAAACAACCAACTAGTTCCTGTATTCTTGCCCATTTTATAGAGCATTTCCACCAAACTCTTTGTGCTCATTGGCCAGTGGTTGTTGCCATGGCTGTCCCATTGGTCACCCGTGACATAAGGTGATCTTTTTTTCTGGAATTTCCCAAGTCGTGTCCATTTCAGACATGCTATCAGCACCTCAGTCCTGAGCTGTCTGCTGGCCTCTTCTTTGACCTGTGCCCCCGCCTCAGTCATCAGCCTTGTGCTGTAAGCTACAGCTCTCACTTCCCCAATTCCTGAACATCTGCTCTATTCCTGTCTCACTCAACATTACATTTCCTCTTAAACAGAGGCTTTAATTCTTACATCGGTGCTGCTCAAACTTTTAGTTACAGCGTTCACTTCATTTTCAGCTTAAAACCATTACTTCATTCTTTTTATTCATGCTTCACAAAGGATAACGTTATATCTCTTTCATATATAGCTGATTGAAAAATGTCAACCCTTAATGTTTTTTACTTTAACTCTCAGTTCTTAACCACATTTCAATTTTATAAAATCTTTTAACTTGATATCAAAGATTACTAATTTCATTTAATACATGTGAAAGAATGTAAAATCATCATACATCATTTCTTTGGATACACTTGTTTATATTTTTTGCAAAAGATAAGAAAGATAATATATGGCAGGAAATATGTGGCTCCACACAGGCCTCCAGTCTGTCAGTTCTAGAACATGAGAATATGCTTGTTTCACTCTACTGCTTCAACTGTGTATTTTAATAATTGTTGCATGGATTACACAAAAATATATCTATTGTAATTTTTAGGATTTATCTGTAAGTACTTCATGAATGCTGCATGGATTACATGGAATGATCTCACCTTATTTTGACAATAGATATATATATCTATATATATATATAGAGAGAGAGAGAGTGAGAGTTTGACAGCTCTGGAAGGGCTGTCAAACTCCATCCTTGAAGAATGGTGTTCTGCAATTTTACATGTCCTTGGTTTAACACACCTGACTCAAATGACTGAGGTACCACCTCAGCATCCAGTCAGATCCTACAGAGCCCTGCTAATGGCCAAATTATTTGAATGAGGCGTATTGTGCCAGACACACACCTAAAGCTTGCAGGACACCTAACCTCGAGGCCTGAATTTTGACACTGATAACCTACAATATGGTTCTTGTGTTTTTGTTTTTTGCTTATCTTTCATTTTAAAACAGGCTGGGAAGATCTCTGCAGACAGCTTCCAGAAAAGTTTTGGTGGGAAGCCATAAGATATGACATAGATAAAATGTTAAGGAAGGATCCCTTCACATGTCAAGCGTGTACCCCAGATATGCTTGCAGTTTCAGTGGATGGAAACCGCAAACATTAGCGTTTTAAGAATGCAGCAAGGTAAGGCAAAATATGTACAGTATACCAATTCTTTGCATAAGTGACTATTGTTCACTACCTTTGGACAATAACCTTTTTTTTATTGCTCTTCTTTTCAGAACCGAAGAACAGGCTATATTTGAGGACATCTTTATAGCCAGGGATGAAGATGTGGGAAGATTTGTGGACTATGTACACAAAACAACCAGACATGTAAGACTGCATATTATAAATGTATAACTACAGTAGCCTTTAGGCCTGTAATGATGATAGTTCTGATCACTGTCACCGGGAAATTTATGCATTTTAGGTTTCTGGAAGAAGTGTTTGTGGTGGTGAGTGGTCAGCAGCCAGAGAGACTTCCCACAGATCCAGCAGTAAGCTGGATGAGGAGGGATTGGAGCTTGCGGAGCTTGCGGTGTGTAGACATGGAGTGCTGCTTAGTGCTCTAAATATGTGCAGGGGTGAAATATTTGCCTATCTTTTGTACCTGCAAAAAAAGCTGGCCAATAGACATATCACTTTTTTTGTATGGATGTGACCTGCAGGTATTGGCCATATCTTGAAAGAGTGACAAAAAGTTGCCCTGAGCTCTAACACCTTCTGCAAATGAAACCATTTCTCTCGGTTTTCCATGACTTCAAATCTGAGGTATGGAAATCTGACTAGGTATAGAACCACCTTGTTGGAACTTGCATAGCTGCATGAACATGTTTGACTCAGTTATTTTTATTTTATGTGTGTGCATGCTTATATTTAGGTCAAGTGGAGTGGAGCATATCAGGATGGAGCTGGTCTGACCTTAGGGGAGGAAGTGGAGCAGTGTGATGCATTTCTCTCAAGGATTGCAGTTACCACAAAACATTTGTCCAAAGCTGGTGAGAAAGCCAAATACTGATTTCCTTAAATTATGCTTTTTAAATGATGATGAGGGAAAATGCTAATATCGTGGGCTTCTTTCTGTTTGGAGGACGGACAGACATACTGACTCTTATGGCCATGCATTGGAATCAGCTAAAATTGGACAACTTGGCCACCTCACAGACCCGTCGTTATCAGAAGGTAATAAACTATTGATGTGTTTTAATTACCTGCACCTGCTGCGCTCAAAATGTTTATTTATTTGAAAAAGATACCGTGGCTCTTGATACATCACAAAGACTTGCTGTCTTGGTCACAGATGCGCCAGCAAGACGTGCACCAACAATTTGTCCTCTTTTGAACTCTGGTATGTCACCCATAATGTTGTGTGCATTTCAATATTTTGAAAAAAACTGTGCTCTTACCCTGCTAATTGAACCTTCACACTCTGCTCTTACTGGTGCAATGTGCAATCAATGAAGACTGGCTACCAGGCTGGTCCAATTTAGCCATGAAACCTCCCACACTAAAATGACAGGTGTTTCAGTTTCATTGTCCAACCCCTGTATATATATATTTATTTTTGTATATATGGTGAACTACATGTTTATATATTTTGTGTACCCTTTCATAATATATAAATTATGTTTTAGCATAAATTTGAAAATTTGAATATTTGATAATTTTTTTTGTTTTTTTAGTAATAAAAATTCTTTTTAAAAATTGAATTGTGGTGATTTAAAGTGTAAAAATAAGATTTTAAGTTTAAAAGGAAACATGTTTATTACTGGTTTTTTGAAATGAACAACACTTTGAAATGGAACAGTTAACAGGAAAGAATTTTTTTAAAATTTTAAAAAAAAATTGCTATGATATTTTGAATGAAAAAAATTTAAAGACAACTTTAATTGAGTCATTCAGAGTTCACAACATTTTTCATGTCATTTTGAGACAGTGTTGGATTTTTTTGCAAAATTTAAAAATATATAAACACCATTGATGGTTTAAGTATTTAAAAAGTATTTGAATACTGGTAGTAAGACATTTTTCTTTATGTATTCTGAAAAAACAAAGTTTTGGCAATTGACTTTGAAAAAACATTATCTTTTTAAAGCCATTGAAAAATGATGCATTTGATTTGCATTATTTAAAAAACATCTGTTTTGAGAAGGTCATAAAGTGAATTTTGATGATTTTTCCATGATGGCAGATTTCCTGAAATTTTTTCAAGATGCTAGGTTTAAAATTTTTACATGAAAAGCATTGAATGTTGTGAATTTGAAATGTTAGGTTTTGTTGTTAATTTGGACTTGTTTAAAAACACAAAAATCATCAATGGAAATCAAATTTATTAACCAATGGAGGCCTGGATTTGGAGTCACACACAAAATTAAAGTGGAAAAAAACACACAGGCTGATCCAACTTTGATGTAATGTCCTTAAAACAAGTCAAAATGAGGCTCAGTATTGTGTGTGGCCTCCACGTGCCTGTATGACCTCCCTACAACGCCTGGGCATGCTCCTGATGAGACGGCTAGGATGGTCTCCTGAGGGATCTCCTCCCAGACCTGGACTAAAGCATCCTGCTCCAAAGCATCCATCCTCCTGACAGTCCTGGACAGTCTGTGGTGCAACGTGACGTTGGTGGATGGAGCGAGACATGATGTCCCAGATGTGCTCAATCGGATTCAGGTCTGGGGAACGGGGCGGGCCAGTCCATAGCTTCAATGTCTTCATCTTGCAGGAACTGCTGACACACTCCAGCCACATGAGGTCTAGCATTGTCCTGCATTAGGAGGAACCCAGGGCCAACCGCACCAGCATATGGTCTCACAAGGGGTCTGAGGATCTCATCTCGGTACCTAATGGCAGTCAGGCTACCTCTGGCGAGCACACATCTGAGCACTGGAGGGCCATGCAGCCCTCCAAAGAAATGCCACCCCACACCCATTACTGACCCACTGCCAAACCGGTCACTGCCAAAGGATGTTGCAGGCAGCAGATCGCTCTCCACGGTGTCTCCAGACTCTGTCTCCACGTCTGTCACATGTGCTCAGTGTGAACCTGCTTTCATCTGTGAAGAGCACAGGGCGCAGTGGGCGAATTTGCCAATCCTGGTGTTCTCTGGTTCAAATGCAAATGCGTCCTGCACACGGTGGTGTTGGGCTGTGAGCACAACCCCCATTTGTGGACGTCGGGCCCTCATACCATCCTCATGGAGTCGGTTTCTAACCGTTTGTGCAGACACATGCACATTTGTGGCCTGCTGGAGGTCATTTTGCAGGGGGCTCTGGCAGTGCTCCTCCTGTTCCTCCTTGCACAAAGGCTTGGTAGCGGTCCTGCTGCTGGGTGTTGTTGCCCTCCTACGGGTTGTTCCCCTGTCTCCTGGTGTACTGGCCTGTACTCCTGGTAGCTGGCCTCCTCCTGCTAGCGCCTCCAGGCTCTGGACACTACGCTGACACACAGCAGACAAACCTTCTTGCCACAGCTCGCATTGATGTGCCCATCCTGGATGAGCTGCACTACCTGAGCCACTTGTGTGTGTTGTAGAGTCCGTCTCATGCTACCACGAGTGTGAAAGCACCACCAACATTCAAAAGTGACCAAAAACATCAGCAAAAAGCAAGCATAGCAAAGCTGAGAAGTGGTCTGTGGTCCCCACCTGCAGAACCACTCCCTTTTGAGTGTGTCTTGCTCCCTGTTGTCTATTCCATTTGCACAACAGAAATTGATGATCAGTCAGTTGCTTCCTGTAAGTGTTTGATTTCACAGTTTTTGATTTTTGAGGAGTTTTGTTTGTTTTTAAGTTTTATTTACATTGAAGTTTCAATTTTCCATAAACTTGCCATTGGATCTTGGCTCAGTTGTGATGGGGCAAAAAGTCTAATTGGCTGTGGGTTCAGTGAACCACACAATGACTTTGCAAAGTTATTTCTTGCAGTTTTGCAGGTATTAACATGTGATTGACCCATTAAATTTTTTCAGGGAAAAATGAATAAAAGTTTAAAAAACATGCATAAATCTGCTAAC
Organism: Crenichthys baileyi; assembly: GCA_036173005.1. NCBI lineage: Eukaryota > Metazoa > Chordata > Actinopteri > Cyprinodontiformes > Goodeidae > Crenichthys > Crenichthys baileyi. The sequence goes on along the minus strand of JAHHUM010000300.1, from coordinate 87,317 downwards.
TCATGGTTCAGGTTTTGGAATGAAAGTCTTTTCTGCTGAACTTTTAATGAATTTTTGGATTGAAAAGTTTTTGGATGACTTGATTTGAGCATCCTGATATTAAAGTTGGGCCTTGCAGGGGGAACTTTTGGTGCAAAAAATGATGGATCTGAATTTTCTGAAAAAAGGAGGAGGGCCTGAGGCTGGGATCATGCTTGAGTTCCTGTTTAACTAAGCTCCAGACATAAAATAAAATGTTTCAAACAGTAATGGGAAACTTTAGACTGATTACTTGCTGTTGAAATTGTTTTTAATATTTCTTATCACTTGATTGCATATTTGAGTGACTGGCACAGCTCTCTGGAAATCAGATGACAAGTCTGGAGAATCACATATTGCTGAGACAGGTTCTTACTCACTCAGTTGGATTCCAGGGTTGAGTTTGATTTTTTTACCAAACATGCACTGGAATCACCAGTGCACATTATCAGCTGAAACAAAGGTCAGCTGATTTAGATAAAATGCTCTTCAATCTCTCTGTGTCTGGTCCTCAAAAGTTGCAAATGTAAGTGCCTGAAGAAGAGGTTACTGGATAGTCTTAACATTCAGAAGGAGCTGGTAGCATTTTTCAAAACCATGCTTCATTTATAAAAGTAGTTTGGACAATGGGTGGTAACCCAGAACCTGGCCCCTGAGGGAGGATCAGTTTTGGAGTTCTGCTGCTGGGGACAATTCCACAGAGATGCAACAATCAGGCCGGCTAGTTTAACGACTAAACACCTGGCATGGAGACATGATACAAATTTTCTTTGAATGATGCATACTTTTTTCAGTTACATGTGATTATTTCTTTGACATGAACTTTGAATTGCCAGTTATGATTTCAGAAACAGTTTGAAAGAATTAAAACTGCATGTTGACATGTCAATCCAGAAATGGAAAACATTCAGAAGACTAACAAACATGGTGCACAGGGATGGCAGCTTCTAGTCAGCAAATTACATTTTGTGTTTTAGCATGTATTCTGTTTGATTCAGTGCTGGCAATAAAATCTTGAAATGTTTCAAATTAAGATTTGTTACTGAGCAAATGAATTTCTGTGAAATGACTGTTGGAATCAATCAGAGATCAGCTTCAAGATCATCTATGTTCAAAGTTTTTAGCAGAACATTAGCTCAACAAAGTTTGCAGGGTCCCCAGAAAAGTATCTACCTGGTATGAGACTATACTGAAGGGAATTTATTGGACCTCATGTTCTTCTACTTTGTGTCAGGTAGAGTCTGAGTAAAGCACTTGTATGTGTGCTGACAATTGTTCTTAAAACTGAAAAGCTTTGGGTTCCATAAACTGTGTGAGCAAATTGAGACAGGTCTGATCAAATTGAATTGGAGCATACATTTTGAAAAGGCTGAGGAGTTCATTAATTTGGAAATCAAAAGGTCTACAGAGTTGGAAGCATTTACTGTGAATTACCTTAGCATCATCAACAAATTTCATTTTTTAAACTGTAGCTGCCCTGAATAGCCAAAAAAAATTTCAAGGCATGGAGCTAAAAAATTTAAAGTGGCCTTAAACCCTTAATGAAAAATTCCTGGTACACAGTGAAAAAGCAAAAAAAAAAAGTAAAAACTTGTCATTTTGACAAATCATTGGATAAAATTAAAATGCTGTATTTACAGGATTGACTGAAAAAAAATAAAATTGCATTTTTTTACTTCAAGGCTGACATTTAAAGTCTTTACTTCACATGAAGGCCTCCACTTAAATGCCTTAGTTAAAGCCTTCAGCTTTCAAAATGACATGCAGCAAAATTTCTGATGAAAGATGTTTATAAAGAATCAAGTTTCTTATCATTTTTAAGCAAAAACCCTTCATTTGGCTGGCTGTTTGAATCCAAATAGTTAGCAATTCAAATCAGCTCAAATAGTTTTGCTTTTGTATTAATGATTTAGCATCATCATAAGATTTAGACAGAATGAAAATTGTTCCATACGAGATTACTAACAGAGATTTTAAGTTCTTCAAGGCAAACCAGGTTTACTGTTTAGCCAGTAAAAATTCTCAGTTTTCTGAATAAGCTGAGCAGATCCTTTTTAGGTATCAGCAATAAATTTGGAACTTCATCAGAACATCGAATGTGTTTATTTTTAGAAAATTTCTGATCCTAAGGCAGCTCAAAAGCTCTTCTCCTCTGACTTACAGGGGTACCTAGTCTAAAGTGGAATTAAAATTTTTATCAGGTTGAAATTTTTCTTTTTGAAAAAACTGATTTCCATCTTTCAAGTGGCTTAATGTAAGTGAGGCTAAAACTCCAAATAGTTTTAAACAGTGGCTTAGTTTCAAAGAATGAAATTAAATTTCTCCCTTGTTGGATGGAGTAAGGGGGAGTCAGGTTTAGCCTAAACCGGCTCAGTTATGATTTGAGGTGCAAAAACAAAGTTCCATTTCTGCTACCTGTATGACCCTTCACTCTTTTCCAAATGGTTATAATCAGTCTGAAGAGAGAGGTTATCCAAATCCATGTGGTTTTTAGTATAACAATGAATTTCAGTGGGAATGTGGGGTGGACAAACTGTCTACTTTTAAGGCTAGGCTTAAAAAATTGTGCAAAGCTTATTAGTTCAAATAGATGGCTTATCTGCTTATCATTGACTAACTTTCTGTGTAGGACATGCTGCTATAGGCTTAGGCTGCTGGAGGACATAACTGAAGCTGCACTTTTAGGACTTTCGCTACTTTCTCACTACTCTCATCTCTTGCTATGGTTCACTCACAGTTTCATCACTTATTTTTTAACTTTTTTTTTTGGAACTACACTCTCTCTTCTCTACTTTCTGAAAGTTTCATCCTGCACAGACCTGGTTACACCTCTGTGGACTGGGCTTGTTAACCTGAGGGGAGGAGAGGGGCAATCTATGCTCTTTCTGCTGGCAACAACTTAATGCTCACCTCACCCTCTACCGATGATCCACATTTCTTTTCTGTTTTCAGTTTTAACCTTTTCTCTCTAGACAGACATGAGCTGACTGACTTTTACTTTTTAACTCTAACTAACTGCTCTCTCTCTCTCTCAAACTCTAACCTTGAAAACTGGCTCAGAGTTTATCTGTTCTTCTTTCTTTCTAGGTGAAACGACTAAAAAGAGCTACATCCATTAACATTCTAACCCCCAAACCTAGGGACATCTAGAATGAGGTCTTTGTATAGATCTGGCTGAAACCAATCCCTGACCCCACCTGCTCCCTCAAAAGGAGAGACATCAATCTAGCTTCTTTCCCCTACTTTCTTTCTAGCAGGGATCCTCTTCTCATCCCATTCCTCCCCTTTGAGTGGGGCTTGACCCTCTCTGACTCCTCCTTAGCCCCTTTCCCTTTTGCTCCCCCTTCCCCTTCCTCTCTCTTTTCTCCTTTTCCCCCCTTTCAGTCCCTCTTTCATTTGGGGGGTGGATCAGAGTTTCCATTCCTGTTCTTCAATATAGGTGACAAATTTACCCCTGAGCTAATCTGTAGACATTTCCTTTTTCTTTCCCATAGAAAGTATTCCTTCTGGATCAGTGTACCTGCGTTGTTCTCTTTGTGTCTCTGCTTCACCAAAGTGCTATTCTCTAACCCCCAGTGGATTGGCAGATGGCCGCTCATTCTGAGCCTGAAGCCTTGGATTTTTCTTCCTGTTGGGAAAAATGGAGTGATTTCCTCTCAAAGTCAAACTTCTGTTGTCATTCATGTGCACTGCTCAGTGCATGCTTATTCTGAAGTCAACTGCCAAGTGACTGTCTCTGAATCAGGGACTCATCCGGGAGGGGAAATAAAGAATGGGCCAATGTTGGGACACTACTAAGGTCAAAAAACTTTGAGAACTGGCTGTTCACTGTCATGATTTCAGCAAATGGTGGTGAGTGGATCACTGGATGGAGAAGAAAGCCTGTTCCACTTAGACCTGGTGCCATCTGTGAATAATGAAGCGCATAGTGGAGTTGGTCTGCTGGGAACCCTGGCAGGAATCCCTCGGCAGGGCTGTTTCAACTTGCACAGACCTCCGGGAGAGCTTTGACACTGCAGGTTTTGAGCAAGGAGTGTTGATGAATAGAGTCCCAGAGTGGACCAGTTCTGGTCGCATCTGATTGGAAAGAGTCCATCTGAATGCTGCTATCCGGAAGCTGCAGGCCCAAGGTCTGCGGTGCCATGGCAGGTAATTCTGGAAACTGGGCTATGACAGAACCCTTGTCAGCCGAAGTTCTGGTCTGTGGAGGTCACAGCACTTTGCTTGAGGACCAAACTGGAAAAGGGAAGATCTCGTTGTGTTGAGAGAGCCATGATGCAAACACAGGTAAGGAGATATTCTTTAAGTTTGGTAAAGCCATCTAAAACTCAAAGATACGATCTGCCTCAGAATTAGAGGTGGGGGGAGCATAGTTTCCTCTAACTGCAACCTGTTTAAGGTGTCTACATATTTGAAAGAACATCCCTAAAGGAAAAAAAATCTAAAATGTTCTTTGTTCATCTTCTACCAGCTGTATTTATATATATTTTTTATCTTTCACTGTCTCTCCATCTTTATTCATCTTTCTGTCTCTATCCAGTATGTATTTAATTACCAAGCCCAGTCTTAAAGTCCAGGGGGATTATTTCACCTCCGACAGCTGGGCCAGGTCAGAAGCTTTTATTCTGGGGTGATTGGACTTTAGCTGCGTGTCAGGGGCAGGGCATGAGACACTGGGGCTATTTTGTGTCCTTCTTCCTTCGCCATATGTACCAGGAGTAGGAGAGTTAGCCCTGCTGCTACTCACAGGAGAGGAAGTGCTGCCATTAAAACTAAATTCAGTGCTTTTAAAAACTGCAGACATCCTTGCCTGCTTTCCAGTTTTTATCGGCATGTTTCTCTGTGCGTTTTCTGTCTGCTGTTGGGAGTTTCTGTTCACCTGCGTGCGAGCGCATGTGACTCAGCATGTCAGCGTAGATGACACAGTATAAGGAGTGTGTTTTCGTCCAGCTTTTGTCATGTTTGGCCATAGAAAGTAGAGTAACGACAACGCAGGGACAGAAATCACTCATGACGTGATCTAATAAAATAAATTATATTAACTGTGAAAACGTACTATTACTTCAGGAGGAGCAGTGTGGTTTTCGTCCCGGCCGTGGAACACTGGACCAGCTCTATACCCTCTACAGGGTACTCGAGGCCTCATGGGAGTTTGTCCAACCGGTCCACATGTGTTTTGTGGACCTGGAGAAGGCATTCGACTGTGTCCCTCGTGATGCCCTTGTGGGGTGCTCCAGGAGTATGGAATCGGGGGGGCCCTTATTAGGGCCAAACCGGTCCCTGTACGAGCGGAGCAGGAGTTTGGTCCGCATTGCCGGCACTAAGTCGGACCTGTTACCGTTGCATTTGGGACTCCGGCAGGGCTGCCCTTTGTCACCGGTCCTGTTCATAACTTTTATGGACAGGATTTCTAGACGCAGCCAAGGGCCGGAGGGGGTTTTGGTTTGGGGACCAGTGGATTTCGTCTCTTCTTTTTGCAGATGACGTGGTCTTGCTGGCCCTCTCTAGCCAAGACCTACAGCATGCGCTGGGGCGGTTCGCAGCCGAGTGTGAAGCGGCTGGGATGAAGATCAGCTCCTCCAAGTCGGAGGCCATGGTACTCGACCGGAAAAGGGTGGTTTGTCCTCTTCAGGTTGGAGGGGAGTTCCTGCCTCAAGTGGAGGAGTTCAAGTTCCTACGCTCACCTATGGCCATGAACTTTGGGTCATGACCGAAAGAACGAGATCGCGGATACAAGCGGCTGAAATGAGCTTCCTCCGTAGGGTGGCCGGGCACTCCCTTAGAGATAGGGGGAGGAGCTCGGCCATCCGGGAGGGGCTCGGGGTAGAGCCGCTGCTCCTCCACATCGAGAGGAGCCAGTTGAGGTGTCTCGGGCATCTATAGCGGATGCCTCCTGGACGCCTTCCTCGGGAGGTGTTCCAGGCACGTCCCACCAGGAGGAGGCCCAGCGGACGGCCCAGGACACGCTGGAGGGACTATGTCTCTCGGCAGGCCTGGGAACGCCTTGGGCTCCCCCCGGAGGAGCTGGAGGAGGTGTCTGGGGAGAGGGACGTCTGGGTGTCTCTGCTTAGTCTGCTGCCCCCACGACCCGGTCCCGGATAAGCGGAAGACGACGAGTACGAGTAAGATTCCCAAAATAATAATAAGAAAAAATTAAAACTCATTAAAACACATATGGAACTGTGAAGGATAATTATGTAGATTTTCTAGGTTTCTATTCTTGGTAACATTAAAAAAAATACAAACTGTGCCTGAAAGTTTGTGTAAAAAAAACAAAAAATACTATTTACAATGGTTTCAAACAACTTTGCAAATAATAGCCATATGCCACAAAAGGAGATAATTAAGACTCATGAGGGAGAGGAGGAATGAGAAGGTTTTCGTTGAGTCAGTGCAGGGAAAAGTTAATAAAACTCAACAACGACTACAATAATATTAAGGACCACAGTGGCTGGAGCAGGTCAAACATGTAATTTTACCATTTACAGATCATAAACCAGCCTGAAGGCTGACAGAAAAGAAAATGTACAAATTAGCTTTCTGAATCACATGCAGGCAGAGCGCTGTATGTAATAACATCCTAAACCAGCTGATCACACATAAAATCAGCTGTTCAGAGGCACAAACATGTCCCCCAAAACACACAAAACAAAACCACCATGAAAAAAACGTGTTTGGTTCAGAAATGTCCTTTAGCGAACCAGCGTCTGCAGGAGGAGGGAGCAGGCAGAGAGCAGCTGCCCCGTAATCAGGCTGCCTGCATCGGATCAAACAGGAGGTTGAGCTGCTGAATCTGCAGAGCACGAATATGCAATATCCAACCTAAAACTAACTTCAAAGGTAAAACGTCTGCAGTTTTGCCTTTTAAGTCCTTGTCCTCATTATTGCCAAGAATAAGAGTTCTGGCTGGGCTGTGATCCAGATAATTATCCCAGTGGATCATTTTAGACATAAAAACATAAATTAGACATTCTTGCATATACATTAATACTAACTTTATTAGTATTTACTTTATTTATATTTATATTTTTATTTTGTATTTATTTTTTATCATTTCACGCAGATTACTTTAATGTGACATTGTAACAAAGTTTAAAGTTAATAACAGCACAGAGCACTACACTCACGGCTGGAGCCGTTGGCGGGTCAGTGGAAACACAACAGTTACCGTACTGAGTAGAGCCAAACCGAGTGGAGCGAGCTGCGCCGGCTAAAACGAGCCAGTGGAAAAGAGGCAAATGTCATTCAGAGTGTCCACATATTGTATATTAAGGTGGCTACAAAGTGTAATTACTTCAAGCAGCAGTAATCAGAGGTTCATGAGAGAACCATCTCTGTTTTAGCCAAACGTAGTACAGAGATACTGATATGACAAATGTAGCCGTATGTGCTGCAGATCTGTTGAGCCTCTGGATAGATTGTCTTATACTACTTTTATTTCTTATTTTATTTAAAACCAAAAAGGAACAATTTTTGGTTTCTACAGCTTAAATAATAATTCATTGATGGCTGCGTCGAGGACTGTACCCTCTGTGCATGGGTTGCGTGCTTTACCCTCGGCCACCGCTGTACCTGGTTGTTTTGTCGATATTATGGACTGTAGATGATGAAATCCCCAAATTCCTTGTAGTTGTACATTGAGAAACATTGTTCTTAAACTTTTTTTTACTATTTACTCAATCAGTAGTTCACAAAGTTTTATTTCCATTTTACACAACATCCCAACGCCATTGGAACTAGGATTGTGCATATTAGAGAGTGAGAGGACACATGTGAGTGGCCTGTTTCATAGAATTCAATTCTACTTAAGTCACAAGCAGTGAGGTAAATTTAAAGTCTGTGTCAGCTAAAATGATTGCTTATTTTGAAAAAATGTATTTAAATTTGATTTGAACAGTGGTGGAAAACTACAGCAAAATCTAGAATGTCACCTGCTGATTTTAGTAGAATATTATTGCTCTCTGTTGTTCTGCTCTTTATGAAGTAACACTGGAGTCTAACATGCTGATATTACTCAGTTAGTGGGGCTATGGCTAAGTTAGCTAGCCTGCACTCTGCTGCTTACCATACCTGACGCTCTAGACTCTTAGCATGTCAACTGTACATTTGAAAAATTTTAAACAATTTTTAAATTATTAGGCTGTAATTATTTAAAATTATTAGGCCGTAGTTTCCACACGTATTTCCAAACAGCCAACTGTCTGTGTTGTAAACAACAGAAATAAGGGGCAGTAGAGGCAGTTTAGAGAGGGGCTCGTCTTTAATTAAATTCAATTCAGTTTATTTATATAGCACCAGTTCACAGCACATGTCGTCTCAAAGCACTTCACAAAAGTCAAGATTAATTGGAATGTATGTACCTAACTATTGAACAGTGCAGTCAGATTCTGTTATTTATTCAAATTGGTTTAAACATTTTTCTATCTAAGGAAACCCAGCAGATTGCATCCAGTCAGTGACTTGCAGCATTCCCTCCTCCCGGATGAGCATGTAGAGACAGTGGACAGTCACTGGCGTTGACTTTGCAGCAATCCCTCATACTGAGCATGCATGTAGCGACAGTGGAGAGGAAAAACTCCCTTTTAACAGGAAGAAACCTCCAGCAGAACCAAGCTCAGTGTGAGCGGCCATCTGCCACGACCGACTGGGGGTTAGAGAGAACAGAGCAGAGACACAAAGAGAACAAAGAAGCACTGATCCAGGAGTACTTTCTATGGGAAGGAAAAGGTAAATGTTAATGGATGTAGCTCCTTTAGTCGTTTCACCTAGAAAGAAAGAACAGATAAACTCTGAGCCAGTTTTCAATGTTAGAGTCTGAAGAGAGCACATAGTTAGTTACAGTAAAAGCTCAGTCAGTAGCTATGTCTAGGAGAGAGAAAGAGTTAAACACTGAAGGACAGGGCCATGTGGATCATCGGTAGAGGGTGAGCATTAAGTTGTTGCCAGCAGAAGCTTGGAAGATGCCCCTCTCCAGAAAAGTGTCACAGGTAGACAAAGAGTCAGGCCAGGTGTAGCTTCTAGGAAGAGAAAAGAGAGAGAACAAAGTTAGAAGCTGAAATAACAGCAAATATGAGAGAATGTACATGTGAGAATGTAACGAAGAGGGTGAAAGTGGTCATTATGTCCTCCAGCAGCCTATTCCTACAGGTTGATGAGGGAACTGTTCTGTGAAAGAGGCTAAAACTTCATGGGAGGAACGGGAAATATTGTGAGCCATCTCTGTATCAGCTAAACGTTCATTATAGAATTGTTAACCTTGACACTTAAAAGTGCATCCTTTGGAGCTGCACATCATTTTCTGTTGAGGCTGCTGATATCTTTCTCCTCCTGGCCTCCATTATTAGTTCAATCCTGAAGTTCTGTTAACATATTGCATGATGGGTTTGCAGTATACCTCTGTTTTTGCACATTCTTAGATGTTATATTAGGCAGTGAAATTAAATAAACCAAAATCTATGCTCCATGTAGAAGGAATGCAGCTCAATCAAATGCTGCTAGATGGAAGTCAGTTTCCAGCAGTGTGTTGTTGTGTATGTGTGGCTGTTGCAGCCTTCTATACAAAGAAAGAAAAGCTACTGAAAACATTATGAAGTTAAGAGCCACATAGCTGCTGCTGAGTAATTGAGAAACCTTGCACTTTCCTTTTGACCAACCCTGCACACAAACAAAGCCATTAATCCCCCACAGCTCCAAATGTTATTTTTGATGTTGATCAATAACATCCCAGAATGGTGAACACAGATGGAATAAGTTTATTAAAAAGCTGGTAAAGGATTTATTAGGCTAGCTGAGGACTACAGTCACTGTGCTCCAACTGAACAAAATAAACATAGATTGTTTTGGTCGTTTCTTTGAAACCTTTTAAGTCTGAGTTCTGGCGCTGCTGAGTGCAGTTGGAAGCAGTAAATGCTTCGATTGGATTCTATGTTTGTGCAGTTTCCCAGAAATGTTCCAGATTTCTATGAAACACATGTTTTTCCCAACTCATTGAATCTTCTGTATGTTGAACTACACTGGTAACAAATCCATTTCTGTTTATTGTGAGTACTTTCAGTATTCAGTCATTATTACTGGGTTTGTGCTTATAGGTGTTTCACTGCTTGAATGACCAGCATAAGAGCTAAATATTTAGGGTGTTACCTTCCGTTGCATTCAGGAAGGAAGCATTGGTTGCTGCACACTTCTTTAAAACTAATTATTACATATGTTTTGATTGATAGCAGATTGCAGCACATTGATGAGAATGGGCTTTTTGCTAAAACTAAGATGCTTTTACTTTGGTTGCAGTGCTCTGTGATGTCATCTGTGCACCTAAAATCAGAGACAAGATGCTACATGTCCATGATGGACAAGACAGAGGAGCAAGTGATGTCTTCTCACCTGGAGCTTTTGACACATGATAAAGAACATATTGTGACCAAAGAAAAGCTGTGAGTGGGAGGTGCTTAGCTTACAATTTGGAATAAAAGTTGTTAGAATCGATCCAAAAAAACGTAGCAGATAAAAACGACTGGATTTCAGTTCTTGTAGTTAAAGCCGTTTCACTCTTCATCCGAAGGTCTTTCTCAACTCAAAGTGAGGGAGAGAGCAGTTCCAAGCTTGTAAGCAGTTTGGGATTTGCTGTTTTGCACATCTAAATTCACATGCAAATTAGACTCCCCTAACAATAGGGCGTTGTTAGTGCCGTTCTTAGCCTGGATCACGGAGATGGTCACCTGCAGGAGGGTGTGACTTGGTTTGAAACTGTCTAGACATCAAGTTTAATGCTGAACTGTATATCTTTAACTGCTGAGCCATTCTCCTCTTTTTAGAGTTGTTTTTAAATGGCATCCTTCACTCCACTGTCTTGAGCTTCCGCACCCTGTTGGCAGTTAGACGCCTCGTAGTCCCCCCGGCCCTTGTTCCCCAGAAGCATCATCACTGTTTACAACACTTTCTCTTAAAGGAATGTCTGTCAAACCATACCATACTTTTAACACTTAATCTAAATAAGGCAGAGGAATGGTTACAGAGATCAGTGCTGAGGCTCCCTTCCTGGATCCGCTCGGTGATCAAAGTGACGAAGAGCCCCGAAAGAAGGTCACATATAGTTTTATATCTGGCACTCCAATGCAAGGGATGTACACTCCCTCATTGAGTATCAGTAGACTATGTGTCACCATTCAGGTGGCTATCTGATAGGTTGTGTAATATCAGGTGTCCAATCCTTAATCTAAGTGTGGCTGCAGCATTCTAATCAACCCGGTTACAGAATGTTCCAAATCAAACCCAATGTACTAAACTTTATGTCAGACTGTAAAACATTTGTTTTTAGTGATGAGTTTTATCCATATCCTAACAAAAGTTAAAGCATTAGCATTTATACTTTATCATTATAATGTGTGTGTGTAAAAGCTCATCTATAAGTAATAAGAAAGGTTATTCCTAAAACCACTCTCCAACCATCTAGCTTCTCTGTCCAAAATATGAACATCCCTGAGGTGTAGGTGCACTGCTGAGGCTTGTCCTGAGGAGCTCTCCAGTGTTGAGCCATGCGCCTGTGCAGAGGATGCTTTTTATATTACAGAAACTGTTAGCTGATACAGTTGTCTTTACTTTGGTATTGTGCGTACCATGTACATGACAAAGCTTTCGTCAGTGACTGATTGTCTCTGTAACATATTTGACCCTTTGTGAGCTCATACCTTTTCTCCTACGTGAAAGCAGCCCAACGCCGCTTTTGCTGATATGCTGTGTTAGATTTTCACCAAACATGCTGCTTTACATTATGACCAAACTCTTTACCTTAGTCTCAGATGTCCATCAGACATTGTTCCAGAGGTGAATTGAATGCAAATCTTATCCAAATTTAACTCATGCTGCAAAATTCTATTTCTGTCATGAAGGTCAACATTAAACAGGCCTGCAGAATCTAGGCAACGCAGGTTTATTTCTATAACACCTTTCAGTAGCAAGACAATTCAAAGTGCTGTACATAAAAAAAGAGAAAGAGACATAATAGGGAAAGTCTTCAGTGGATAAAGGTGTTTTTAACAAACACAAATAATAAAAAGAAAAAACTGATAATTCAACAATTCAATTTTAATTTAGTTTAAAATGCCCATTCCAAAAATGCGCCAAGGCACTTACAAAAAACGGTTCATACTTCCTTTAACCAACATGAAAAAGTGATCAATTTATTATTTATTCAAAGGGATAAAAAGTTTTTCGCAAGGGAAAAACCGCGATTTCCCGCATTTCAGCTTCCCCCCCCGGAAAATGAAGGACTGGAAGATGGGGGGTTATTTGAGCAATTCCTCATATGGCAGCATTAGGCGGGAAAGGGGAAAAAAAACTCCCAACAAGAAAAGAAAACCCGAGCCGCGGCCGGTGGCGGCCACGCCACACCGATTGGGGGTTTAGAGAGAACAGAAAGCAGAGAACAAAAGAGAACAAAGAAGCACGATCCCGGGGGTCTTTCAAGGGAAGAAAAGGTAAAAAGTTTTTGGATTACTCCTTTTAGTCGTTTTTCACCAGAAAGAAAGGGAAAAGATAAACTCTGAGCAAGTTTTCAAGTTTTTAGTTTACGAGAGCACATAGAGTTTTGTTTTCAGTAAAAATCGTCATAGCATGTCTGGAGGGAGAAAGGGCTAAAACTGAAAGAAGGGATGTGGACTCCCTTTTGGGGTGAGCATTAAGTTGTGCCCGCAGAAACCTTAAAGGGTTCCCTCTCCAGAAAGGGGTCACAGGTAGACACAGAGTCAGGCCAGGTGTAGCTTCTAGGAAGAGAAAGAGAGAGAAATAAATTTTAAAAGCTAAAATAACAGCAAATAATACAAAATTGTAGAGCGTGGAGAAAGTAGCGAAGAGGGTGAAAGTGGTCATTATGTCCTCCAGCAGCCTAAGCCTATGGGCAGCATAACTACAGAGATAGCTCAGGATAACCTAAGCCACCCTAACTATAAGCTTTATCAAAAGAAAAGTTTTTAAGCCTAGCCTTAAAAGTAGACAGTTTGTCCATCTAGAGCCCACTGATGGCCATTGTTATACTAAAAACCACAACGATTGGGATACCTCTCTCTGTCAGATTGACCATAACCATTCAAATGATAACATGTTAATAAAAAAGATTTAAAAAAATAATAATAAATGATTCATAGGAAAATAAAAGGAAAGTTGGACTGAAAACTTTAATAATGTTTAGATATCACAGTCAAAGGCCACTCTAAACAAATACGTTTTTAATCTTGATTTAAAGCAGCTTTCTGGGAGTCTATTCCAGAGTAGTGGAGCATAAGAACTAAAAACTGCTTCTCCTAATCTACGGTGTAGCTACTAGGGATAGAGACGTATCATTATCTGTAAAACAGTATATCAGGATCAGAACTGTGATTTATCCTGTTAACATTAAAGTGATAATGTTTGAAAATCTCCAGAATTAACAGTATGGTGGAAAATATTACTTTTTGTTGTTTCTACTAGAGCATTAATACATTTTTCTATATCTGAAAATATAATTAAATACAATTATTATGTGCTGTGAAGTGTTGCAGTTTCACTACTTAATTTAATTGTACTGAACTTTATCTTTACGCTTGTATTTATACTTTTGGGGCTGTGACTGTATGCAGTCAGCCAGTAATGGTCAAATAGACTGTTTTAAAATAGTTTTTAATCATTTTTTATGCTATCACAAAAAATAACATGATACAGGTACACCTCAAAAGTTCAATATTTTTTGTCACTCATTTCTGAAAGTGAAACTCTTTAAATTATATAGATTCTTGTAATTTTGACAATTATGACTTACAATGAGCAATGACTTGTCATGGGAGTTTACTAACACCATGGTCATTGGACCAGCTTTTAGTACCTTTGGCAGTACCAAGTCCTGCTGGAAAATGAAATCAGCATCTCCATACAGTTTGTCAGCAGAAGGAAGCATGAAGTGCTCTGAAATTACCTGGTAGATTCCTGCGTTGACTGTGGATGTCAGAAAACCAAATGGACCAACACAAGCAGATGACATGGCACCCCAAACCATCACTGACTGTTTAAACTTTACTCTGGACTTCAAGCAACATGAATTATGTGCTGCTTCGTACTTCATTCAGACTCTGGGACCTTAATTCCCAAGTTAAATCAGACTTTGGACCACTGAGCAACAGTCCAGTTCCTTTTCTCCTCAGGCAAGGTAAGATGCTTCTAACGTCTCTTGTTCAGGAGTGGCTTGAATGCCACATTTGTAGCCCATGTGTGGTGGCTGTGCATAGTGTCTTTTGATGTGCCAACGCCAGCCTCACTCCACTCCCTGTGAAGCTCCCCATAAATTATTGAATGAATTATGCTAGACAATCCTCGCAAGGCTGCAGTTATCCCTGTTGCTTGTGCACCTTTTCCTACCACACTTTTTTACCACACTCAACTTTCTATGAATATGCTTGCATATTCAAACATTTGTAACAACCAGCTCCTTTAGCAATGACCTTTTGTGGCTTAACCTCTTTGTGGGGGGTGTCATTGACTGTCTTCTGAACATATGTCCAGTCAGCAGTCTTCCCCATGATTGTGTAGGCCATCATACGGCCATTACATAACATTTAATACATATGAAAGCCTTTTTAAAATTGGTTTTGTTTTATTCAAATTGTCTGAGACACTGGATTTTGGGTTTTCATTATCTGTAAACCATAATCATTAAAATTACAAGAATTAAAACCTTGGAATATTTCACTCTATAGGCCTGATCTATTGAGATCCCAAAGCAATTAGCTTAATTAGTTTAATAAGTGGGTTTGAGGCATGTGATCTACTAAGATTGCTGGAGCAGATGATAACGTGCAAAAGTGTTGCAGACAATCGTATTTAAATGAGGATTTTGTGTGTGCTACTGGCTGTCACCATGGAGTGTTTCCACAGACCAGATAGACCACTAGTGGTGCTCAAGCCCTTACCCTTGTGCACTGGATGAGAAAAATGCCCTTCTTACCCAAGCTTAATTTTTTCTTCATTCATCAATATTTAAAAATAAAAATGACCCTCTCTGCCATCAATTCCCCTCAAGTGTTTTGATTTTTGACATTTTGTCATTTATTTGAGTGCGCTGGTCGTGCACTGGCCCCTCACTCCTACTCCACATTGCTGTCATGCAGCGTGGAGCACAGGGCCTTGCCACACACTTCTCCTCTGACCTGCATGAGACAGACAAGCAGATAAGTCGGTGTGTCTGGAATCCCAGAAGGGATATTGAAGGTAATAAAAATTAAAAAAAACTTTCAGGCACACATTAGATTCTGCCGCAAGACAGTTGTTTTATTTATTTTTTCCTTCAATGTCCCTTTACAGGCTCCATAATGGTTTCGTATTCTCTGGTGGCTGTTAATGTTCAGTTTTGTTGGTTTTGAAACATGCCACACTATTTAGGTTCAGTCATGGTGTTTGTTTTGGTTTAATTGCAGGAAGAATTGAAATGAAATGCATCCCTCAAAGGGCTGTTGAGAAATGGCTTTGTGTCAGATTGACCCGTGTGAAAGTTCTGTATCTCTGTGGTCTGTCATTGTACCTATTCCTCTTTCACGCCACAATAACGGCAGTTGTGTATGTAATGCTGTGCCAGTTTGCACCTGCCTTTTAAAACGTGTTAAAAATACATGCAAAAACTGCACCCGCAATTCGTTTGATGTTTAATAAATCAGATAGCGGGTGCTAAATGCTGACATTGGCATAGCCTCTTGCCAGTATTTATTCTTCATATTCATGAAGACAAACATGCTAAATGGATTGTGCCTGCTATTCTGCTCGTTTGACAGACAGCATCCTCTCATGCCATCAAGTTTGCTTGTGATTTTATACTCACAAACCTTTAGTAGATCAGGCCCTTTGTGTAATAAATCCATATATTATATAAGTTCACTTTTTGAAATTAGGGCCAAAGAAATATTGAACTTTTGCACAATGTTCTAATTTTTTGAGATGTACTTGTAAATTGCTAATTCCATATCGCCTATCCGTACTAGCTGGTAATGCTTGGTTGACACTGAAAGATTTTAAAAACCTCAGTGACCTGAGAGTAAATAAACATGGCTGACGAGGAAAAAGCAATGGTGATAGTTTCTGATTGGCTACACATCTCTTCCAACAGGCTGCGTGCTCGTTTGTCCTCGGGGAACACCACACATGGTAGGATACAAGGTGAAGACAATCCAACATGTTGAATATACCCGGATTGAGGTCGGAGAGGACGCAGACTAGATCACATATTAAAACACCACACACAGCAGGAATACCTCATAAGATTATCTTTACAGCCATTGCGATAATTAGGGCGTCCTTGAGAATGTCGGAAGGGAAGGATCGGGTCAAAAATCTGCATAATTATGTTGCAGTGTGAACCAGGCATAAGGTTTTTAAATCCTTCTGAACATTAGCTGGAACGTCCACCTCTGGGAAGTTTGCCAACTCTTTTACCAGTTTTCCACTTGAGAAGAATTCTTTGTAATGTAGAATGATGGACTTCAAATAATTTGGAAATTACCTACAGAGCCCTCTCTTATTGATGTGCATCAGAAGTTGCTTCTCTGAGGCCAGTGCTGATGACTGCCACCCCGGGCTTTGCGTAAAAACCCAGTATGGAAGCAGCAAGAGTAAAGTCACACACGGCTTCTTCATTTTCATGACTTTAGGAAAGCTGCGGTTTTGTGGTTTTGTACACCTGAGCGACTCAGTGACACTGCTATACCATTAGAGCCAGGTAAAGACTAGATTCTATTAATTATCTCCTGATGTGTTAAACCATAAAAGTAAAAAAAAAAAGATGTACTTTCCGTTCACCATGACTGTATGTAAGGTCACAAGACATGTGCATGTCATTTAGAAGAATGGATGTTTTCTCAGAAGCCTTGATTGTGACTGTTTATGGTCCAATTAGACATTTTAGTCTTTAAAATATCAAAAATTCCCCGAGTATGAAGTATTGAAACATGTTCTGCATGAGGAGATGGAAGCTTCTGAACAGCTGCAGTCTGAAAGAGTTGTAACTGTTCTCTCTTTGTCTCTATGGATACTCCCTATCATCAGCCATTTAGTACCTAATGACCCTGAAACACTTCAGAGGCTGATTGCGGTGGGTTTTCTTCGTTAACATATGCAGTGGGAGTTCCAAGTTCATTGGTTCTGAATCGGCTTTAATCATCTTTTTAATCAATAAAATGTAATTTCACTCTGTAACAGTCTGTAGCCAGTTCCAGAAATCATTTTCACTTTTGTCTTTGCAGGCGATAGTCGATCATTTCGAAGACAAGAGCTGTCCTGTGACCGAGCGCCTCAAAGTCTTCTACTGCTGCCAAGTACCGCCCAGATGGGCTGTCCAGGTACCATAGCCGCATGTACCAAAACATCAAATGTTCTCCTGTTTTTCATTATTTTTTTCCTCAGACTTGATCAGTCCATTATTTCAGGTGTATTTCCACTAGAGGAACTTTTTTCAGGAACCGGAGTAGTCTTAACCCTAACCCCTACCAGGAAAAGTAGATTACAGGATAGCAACGTACCCCAGAAACAGGCCCTGGTAGGGATGCAGTATTTTTTCCTTGAACAGGAACTTTAAGGAGCGACAGTGCTAAGCATTTCAAAGCAGTTACCATTTTTTTACTATTTTAAATTCAGTTCAATTCAGTTTATTTATATAGCGCCAATTCACAATCCGTTGTTTTAAAATACAACTTCGTTGTTCGTAAATCGTTGACATCTGTTTATGGCTGTTTGTGGAGAAGGAGTGAGTAAATCCTTCAATCTAAGTAATATTTAGGTGTTATAAACTGTTTGTTCTAAGCTGCCGTTGCTGTGTGAAGCTGTGCTCCTTTAGGACTGTTGTAATTATGAATATGAATATATTATTTAATAATATTTTAATATTTTATCAAATAATATTTCGGTCTAAGGGTTGTCCTGTGAATAGCAGCCCAATAAGGCGGTGGCATTAGGACAAAATTGAAAGGGATGAGCCAAGCTCTGACATTATTGAACAGCAAAACTCTGCACACACATGGAATGAATTCACACAGTTTCTTAAAATACAAGAATTTATTAACAAAAATAAGTCAACTCAAAGTCAAACATATTTCAATCAACAAACTCTTCACCATGCTAAAACAATCCAACTAAACTACCAAGCAGAATTAAAGAATAAGGAAGACTAATGGGCTATGTACAATATAAACAAGTTAATCAAAGATGGTTGAAAACCATGACCGAAGAATGATGCAACATTATCATGCAATGTTATTTATGTTTGAGAACCAAGGATTATCTTGAAGAATCTGGAAGTGAAGTGAAGTTAGTCTTGGAACCAACTTAGGCAATAATTGACATACCTTTAGACAACCATTCACAGTGCAAGATCAGATAAAATAATATTTTAATAAAATAATATTTTAAGAACGATTTGCTGAATAAAACCAACCTTCTGGATGACCAATTCTCAGCTGTGTTTAATTAGCTGCCTTTATTTAGTAAAATAATATTTAAAGAAATATTATTTTGAATAAGACCCAAATCTTTCTGGAGAAATGGGCTTAATGGTGTTTACTTAGTCTTCAAGTTTGGTAAAATAATATTTAGGGAAATATTTTACTGGATTGAAAACTAACAACCTTTTTGGGTAAATGATCTCATCAGGCAAGCACGTGTTCTTAGCTGTTAGCTGTTAAAGCTAACAAAAGAAGCTTATAGCTTATCATCAGAATCACACATATACCTTTAAAATACCACTAATAAAAGGGGTTAAAATGCATAAGCATGGACGGCGTGTTATGGCCGATCTTCTGTGTTTAAAATCACCCTTTAAGTAAAGTTTGTCTTAACTTTAACAAAAGGAACATAGAACACACAAACTGAGCACATGTGCTTACAGCTAATCTGCTAGCACTAAGATAGTTGAGTTTCAACACAAACAAAACCAAACTTCATAAAACAAAAATAATGTTTAGATTATTATATTCTAAACTACTTCTCTCTGCCCGAACCTGACCACTTAAGTGAACCGTGCTGAGGAAAAGCTGTCCAGGGCGACGAAGTTTGAAGAAAACATCCATAGTGAACAAAGGGTTAACTTCAGCTAACCTCCGCAGCTGTGGGGTGGGGCGGCTCGCTCTGTCGTCCGGCCAAACTGCACGTTACTGCTGTAACCATGGTGATCCAGTCCCGTTGTCCTTCCTTCAGACTGGGAAAACTGCTCCACTCGGCGTCGTAGAGAGAGGGTCTCTGCTGGGAACTCTCTAGAACACAGTTTGCTTCGGTAGACCTCAGAGAGAAAGTCAAGCAACGCTTGTACCTTAATTACCCCCAATCATGAATGAATACCGGATACACAAACAGCAATTCATTCCTACTTAACTTAGTGCAAATGATCGCGTAATTGTATGACACTCTTGGATCTAGTTTGAAGAGTAATGTCTGTTTGCCAGCAAAGAGACATTAGCGCGCTGTGTCTCTCTGTCCAGACCCCTGGGGGACCCGCGTAGAAGAGACAGGATGTAGCAAGAGCAGTGTTTTTATTTGGACAGTGACGTCACGGGAAGTCCGCTGTTACCCCTTTTTCCTGGCTGTGCTGGAAGTAGGTTAATGCGATTTATTTTGAAAGTGCCAGAAAAGTTCGAACTGGACTTTCTTTTTGTAACCATGGCTGGGTCCCAACAGGACATTAATGTTATGAGCTGTCTCTGACTTTAAAGTGAGTCTAAGTCAATGTCACAATGTAAATGTTTTAAAATGATCACAAGTAGCTGGAGCTGAAAACTCATAAACACCAAGTTTATAATTTTGCCAGGTTTATTTTCACCAACCCGCCGTCTCCCAGCTCAACCATAAAAACCAACCTCAAACTCCACAGACTCTCGCGATAACACCTTCCCTCCAGAGTAGGTTAACAACCCCCGTTTCCTTTTTAAAAAAAAATTAACAATAGATAAGAGGTTTACCTTGGGCTAAAAACAAAACAGTCACCAAAAGAAATTTATCAGATCATAGTAGCATTTTAAAAGCTACACCAAATGAATGTTAACAGTGTACATAACATCACAGTGTCCATACACCCTCATCCAGTGCCTAAAGGAGCATAAGGGGGGGGAACCCTTTTTCTTAGTCAATCAGCGAGTTGTGACTTTGCTTTGACCAACACACCTCTTTTGATTTTTTTTTGCATGAGTTTTTAATACTGCTTATTTCTAATCTTGGTCTCTTTTCGTGCCTTGTTTTGCGACTTCAGTGCGAAAACAGGGAATGGTTATCAGTAACACAAGTGAGGGGGAGGAGTTACTGTACCAGTAGTGAGCTCAGAGTAGAGCGTAGCTAAAAAATTGCATTGCCAATACCATCTGACATGGAAAGGGGGTTTCCCCCAGCCAAATGTGCTTCTTACCACACGTCTGATTTTTTAGGTTGCCATAACCAGAGGGAAGAATTTGCCTGTGTTTTTTTTCCATTAGTACAATTAAAGCCCCTCCCTGTGTACCTCAGTCTGGAAGTTGCCCAGTGAAGCATCACTGAAGATAACTAAACTCAAGTCATTACTGTTGCCCAAATGTTTTAAAATTTTAAGTTTGATGGCTCCAACTTGATTTTGTGAATCACTTTGTTCACATCATGTATGGACTGAACAGTACATTCTTAATGTTGGATGCCAGGCTACATGTTAACATCTGGTCTAGTGTTTTGAACCCCTAAAATCTGTCCTATTTTGGACCTTTTGATGTTCTCTCTCTGTGTCATTTAGTGGGTTATCTCACTGTACAGCTCGTGATGCCTGTAAAAGAACTGTTTGCAGGTTGTCAATGTAAAATTGCTGACACACCTGCACCACATCACCCAAAGTAGCAATGTGCATCCCTATGTAAGAAAAAACCCGGGCCTCTTTCACGTCCCACATGAAAAGCAGACTTGTGTACAGGGGAAACACTTTGTTAAAAAAAGTGGGGCTAAAAACCTGCCCAAAAAAAATCATCCGCATGGCATGCCAGTACTCCTGTCACTTTAGACTGCTCATTCTGCCAATAAAACACTGCAGGATCAACTTTTGACATTTTACCACCCATGTTCCAGCATAATTTTTGACCTTGTTGTACCAGTAGAGGAAAGCATCCGCAAGTCCATACACACATTTCTTTAGTTTCCCCAAAGCATTATCCACGCCCACTTCAGGTGGGGGACGAATGTAAATGTCTCTCTGAGAGTTCCATACCCTGCAAAAAGGCAGACTTCATTTCCATGGAATGAACTTTCCAGTTGTTTTTGACAGATCCTGCCATCAGCAGCCTGAGTGACTCCGATGCATATGTGGGAGAATCTTTCTGCAACTCTTGAATATTGACTCTTCAAAACCTCTCGCCACAAGGCGGGCTTTGGGAATGATACCCTTTAGAAGTTTCTTTCAACATACGACCCATCTAGTTGAAACACATTTTTGACCTTTGTCTGTGACCTCCTGGAGACATTGTTATTTTTACAGTTTTCAATCTCTTGCTGTTTAGCAGCATCAAAAGAGATGTCTTTGGCAATGAATACATCAGCATCTGTATTTTCACATTTAGTGTGAAGGTTATCAACCTGTGACATGTCTAATGCTTGTTTTTGTCCCTCCACTGCCATACTGGGTCAAGATGCTGTACATTTTACCAGTTTTTGTATCGCCCCTTGGCTTTCCCTGCT
Source organism: Crenichthys baileyi (assembly GCA_036173005.1). Classification (NCBI taxonomy): domain Eukaryota; kingdom Metazoa; phylum Chordata; class Actinopteri; order Cyprinodontiformes; family Goodeidae; genus Crenichthys; species Crenichthys baileyi. The sequence continues at coordinate 65,618 of JAHHUM010000300.1, read as the reverse complement.
CTACCTAAGACTCTGGCAGTGTGCTGAGTTCATCATCTCTGTTAGTAAATTGACTGTCTGACCTGTCTCAGTTGAATGAAAGTAGAATCTTGAATATTAGTTACATCACCCTCTGTTTTCAGTGTTTGTTTCATTAGTCTGTCTGACATTTCTTTCATGTTGCTCTGTGCTCTCAGTGATTTGTTCTTTTCTATTAACACTTAATTTCAATCATCTGAACCTCTCTGACACATCAGTATGAACCATGTCTTCATTTTCTCTATCATTTTCAGTAACACTAGGCAGTAGTGGTTTATCCCCCTTTTTTACGCTCACTTTATTTAGCCTGGAACTGATGTACTCGGACAAGAATCCCACCATGTCTTATGAACACTACAGCTCCATCCTGACCAAAACTAAACAGGGCCCTTCCATTTGTACTATCTACTCGCTTGTAGTCCCTTTTGTCACCTGCTCTATTTTCTTTTTGGGGCCTTTAATGCTTGCGCAATGCTCTTCTTATTCTTTCTGAGCATTCCACTATGAAGGCTCCCTTGGAAGCATGTAGTGCTGCTAAGTGCTGTCCTACTCTAGTACTCTTAGAAGTACCCCCTAGAGCAGGTAGTTTATCAGTCAAAAAAGAAGGGAGATTAGGACTGTGACCAAACACAAGCTGATGTGGGCTATGACCGTGCCCATTGATCATACTTTTTTGGTCATAAGAGCCCAGTCTAGAGCAGTTTGCCCAAACCCCAAACCCCTTTTTCCCTTTTTTCTTTCAGGAGGATCTCAGTCAGTGTCATGTTTGGTCTCTCAAGCAGTCTGTTTTTATTATTAATCTGACAAATTATTTTAAAATTTAAATTTTAAATTTTTTTCAAATAATATTTTTGTCTGTTTTCTGGGGTTGCCCTGTGAATACCAGCCCCTAAGGGATGGTATTAGAACAAAATTGAAAGGTGTGAGCCAAGCTCTGACATTATTGAACAGCATAAAATCTGCACACACATGGAATGAATTCACACAATTTTTTAAATACAAGAATTTATTAAAAAAAAGTCAACTCAAAGTCAAAACATATTTCAATCAACAAACTCTTTACTATGCTAAAACAATCCAACTAAATTACCAGGCAGAATTAAAGAATAGGGAAGACTAATGGGCTATGTACAATATAAACAAGTTGATTAAAGATGATTGAAAATCATGACCAAAAGAGTGATGCAACAATTACCATGCAATGTTTTTTATGTTTGAGAACTAAGGATTATCTAAAGAACCTGGAAGTGAAGTTAAGTTAGTCTTGGAACCAACTTAGACAATTTTTAGCTAAAGTTTAGACAACCCATTCACAAATGCAAGATCAGATAAAATATTTATCAAAAAATAATGTTTCAAGAATGATCTGCTGAATAAAACCAACCTTCTGGATGAATAATTTCTCAATGGTGTCTAATTTAGTTGCCTTATTTATTAAAATAATATTTGAAGAAATATTATAAGGGAATATTTGGAAAAGAGCCAAATTTTTCTGGAGAAAATGGGGTTTGGTTAATGGTGTTTACTTATTTATCAGATTTAGTAAAATAATGTTTAGAGATTATTATTCACTAACTTGAAAAACTAACAACCTTTCTGTTAAAATATCTGTAGCGAACAGGTTCTAAAGCTGTTAGCAGTTAAGCTAACAAAGGAGGCCGATAGCTTAGCTTAGCACTAGAACCAAACACATACCTTAAAAATACCAGGGTCAATAAAGGGTAAAATGCATAAGCGCGGACGGCGCGTCATGAGCAACCTTCTGTGTTTAAAAACACCCTTTAATTAAAGTTTGTCTTAACTTAAAAACCATAACACAGAAACACAAAGCTGATCACGTGGGGCTGCAGATAGCCTGCTAGCACTAAGATAGCAGTTTCACACAAACAAAACCAAACTTCATAAAATGAAAAAACATTTAGATCATTCATCCTAATTGTTATTCTATTATTCACTCTGCCCAAACATACCATTGACCATGTTGAGGAAAAGATGTCCGGGGTGGCGAAGTTTGAAGAAACGTCCCCCAGTCAACAAGCGGTAGCCTTCGGCTAACCTAACGAAGCTGTGGGTGGGGGCCCCTTCTGTCGGCCGGCCCAAAACTGCACGTTACTGGTGATGCGGCTATATGTCGTCCTTCTCTCAGGCAAGGAAACCGCTTCACTCGGGTTTTTAGAGACCGCGTCTCTGCTGGGGATTCTCTCGAACACCGTGTGCGTCTGCAGGCTGAAAGAGAGAGTCAAACAATGCTGGTACCTTAATTCCCCGTTCGTGAATGAATACCGGATACACAAACAGCAATCATTCCATACTCAACTTTGGCCATATGATCGGTGATCATATGAGACTCTTGGATCCAGTTTGATGAGTTTTAAGTCCTTTTGCCAGCAAAAAGACTTCAGCACGCTGTGTCTCTCCTGGTCCGATGGTCAACCGGCTTGGAGAGATCGGGCCATTGGAAAGGGGTGCTTTTATACAGCCAGTGGCATCATGGGAAGTCTGCTGCTACTCCTCTTTTCTCAGTTGCTGGAAGTCAGTTAAATGCAATTTATTTTGATAACTCCAGAAGAGTTTGTACCGGAGTTTTAATGTTGAAATCCATGGCTTAGGATTCCAACAAGTCCATTGCTCCAGGGACTGTATCCCGCTGTAGTCTTTGTCTCAATGTTAAAGTTTTCTGCCATGTCTCTAATTTCCTCATGGTTGAACTCTCCACCGTTGTCTGTGTAGATCCGTTTGGGAGCACCGTGTACACTTATCCATGAGTGGATGAACGAGTTGACGATCTCAGAGGGTTTCTTGGTCCTCACAATGTTTCCAGCGCAGAAGCGTGTGAAATGATCGATGATGTGCAAATACCATACGCCTGGTTCCAACTCATGTAAATCCATTGCCACCGTCTCATTGTATTCTGAAGCTAAGGGCAAACCAGCAGCAAGCCTGGGCTTGGTCCTGCTGTATCTCTGACATATCGACAGTCCTGAATAATCTTCTGTAAAACGACTGAACAGTCTTTGTCAGTATTTCCAGAGCTGTGGATGAGCCTCTGCAGACGATCTGCCGAGGCGTGGCCAAACTGCTTGTGCAGCTTCAGGAGAACGTTTTGCTTCTCTTTTATAGACATCCCTGCTGTGACGACAAGGGCTTCACTTTCATTGCTACTCATTTTTGTAGTTTCATCTCTAATGTCCACACAATAGTGTCCTGAGCTAGTGAACTCAAGAGGAATGTTTTGTTTGAACATGACAACTCTGTCATTCTCCATATCTAAAACAGTTCCAGCTCTCTTTAGAGATATTTTGCTCAGCAATAATGGAATATCTACAGAAACTACTTCTGTCTCAATGTGACACTTTGTTTGTCTGATCTTGGCAGGAAGTTTCACTTTTCTGTTGGGGTGTACCACCTGACCGTCTCCAAATCTGAAAGGTCTGGAGCTTGGATATTCTGTTTGCAGCAGTTTGTCGATTTGGCTTTAACTCAGGTCTTTAATGTAACTATTCAGCCATTTTTCACCACAAACAGTAGGTGTGCAGGCAGTGTCAATGATAGCTGATCCAAGTGATTCAGACAGAAAGATCTCAGAGTCCGTCATTACTTTAGTAAACAACGTAATGTTGCATTCCTCTACATCTTCTGTCAGCTTCACTTCAAGACATTGTTTAGCACAATGGTACGTGCTCTGACAAATGGCGCATTTTGTTCGTTTACCATATTTATCAAGTGGATTTGTACCCTGCTGTGGCCGCTGCTGTCCGCTCTGTGACAGGCAACTGCTCCGTCTGAATTTTACTGGTGGTCTTTGCTCTGTAAATAAAATGGCATCTTGTGTCTCGCTGCCGTTGCTTGGTGCGGTGGTTTTTCCTCCGAAAATCCGCTTTGATCCAGACTTCATAGACACAAAAGTCAAATCTGAGCAGGCTGTGAGAGCAAGCTGCCTATTCTTCTCCTCGAGACATGCCGCGTCGGTTGTATCGTTGTCCAAAGTCTATTATGTAGTCTGCCATTGACATTGTGTTGTCTTTGGTTATCGAGTCAAAATAGAAGTATGCTTCATAAGCGCAGTCTTTTTCTTCTCTTAGGAATACCGCGTCCAATTTAGTAAGCAAGGTTTCCATACCGTTATCTTTGTTTGCTTCCGTGGATATTTCCAAAGCAGTCTCTCTGGCTCTCCCTTTGAGCCCCAGCGCCACTGCTAGTGCCTGTTTTATCGTATCCAAGTCCGTAACAAGCTTCCTAATACTAACTTCATTTTTCTAGCACTCGTATGGTCTGGCCTCGTCAAACTTCGGCGGTACTCTGTAAATGGTAACCATCCTCTGCTACCATGAAAACTCATAAACACCACGTTTATAATTTTGCCAGGTTTATTTTCACCAACCCGCCGTCTCCCAGCTCAACCATAAAAACCAACGTCAAACTCCACCAGACTCTCGCGATAACACCTACCCTCCCAGAGGAGGTTAACAGGAGCACCAGGTTTTGATCCTGTTCGCAGCCGTCTTTCTATACTTCTCCTAATTTCACTTAGGGCACCTTTACAATGCTGGTCCAGGGATCAGTAAAAAGTGGTAAAACGGCACCTTCATTTGGCCTGCTTTGCTTTCAGATTTTTTAGACCAGACCAAACAAAGTGATACAGTTGTGAGGGATTGTTTCAGGGCCAGTTTTGCCCTAGTGTTTTGGAGGAGCGAGTCAGGAAACGTTTTCCTCCACCAGTATCACGTAGTGACCTGGCCACTATCCTGCAAGAAGAATGGCTTAAAATCCCTCTGACCACTGTGCAGGACTTGTATATTTCATTCCCAAGACGAATTGACGCTGTATTGGCTGCAAAAGGAGGCCCTACACCATAATAATAAATTATTGTGGTCTAAAACCAGGTGTTTCAATTTCATTGTCCAACCCCTGTAGTTGTGCAATCCAGACCAACAGAAGTAATCATTTTCTTACTTTCATCGATCCCTGGAGTGATCCCTGGACCGGACCAGCTTTATAATCGCGCCCTATCAGCACTGTTAAAGCGGTTGAACACAGTAGTCTGTGTTGGTAAAATCCCTTTGAAATTACAGCTACACCTTTCCTAGGCCATTGTAGTCACCCTATATATATATTACACTGTGACTGAATCATTGCTTATAGTTTTATTGCTGAAAATCTTTTTATCATGAAGGGAGCCTTGTTCCTACACTCATTGGCTGAGCAAGACCTCGGTCAACACCTCTGCAGTGGGAGGAATTACTTCTCAGTGTTTGGCCCAGTTTTAGCTGCAGGAGTAAATGAAAGTCCTTCATGAGGACCACTAAATCGAGGCACGTGACGTCGCCCGGTACGGCGGAGCCAGGGTCCCACCCTGGAGCCAGGCATGGGGTCGGGACTCGTCAGAGATTGCCTGGTGGCCGGGTTGCTCCTCGCAGGACCCAGCCGGGCCAAGCCCGAACGAGAGACGCGCAGCCATCCCCTAGTGGGCCCACCACCTGCAGGGGGAACCGTGAGGGACCTCAGCGGCCCGATCCCCGGATGCTTAGGCTGGCTCTAGGGACGTGGAATGTTACCTCACTGGGGGGGAAGGAGCCTGAGCTTGTGCGGGAGGTTGAGAGATATCGACTAGAAATAGTCAGGCTCGCCTCCACGCACAGCGTGGGCCCTGGAACCCATCTCCTTGAGAGGGGCTAGACTCTCTTCTACTCTGGAGTGGCCCACGGGGTGAGGTGGTGGGCTGGGGTGGGTTTGCTTGTTGCCCCCTAGCTCAGCCGTCTAGTGTTGGGGTTTACCCCGGTGGATGAGAGGGTTGCATCCCTGCGCCTTCGGGTCGGGGATAGGTCTCTGACTGTCGTTTCGGCCTACGGGCCGAGCCGGTAGTGCGGAGTACCCGGCCTTCTGGTGTCCCTGTCGGGGGTGCTGGATAGTGCCCCTCCCGGGGACTCCATTATTCTGCTGGGGGACTTCAACGTGGGAAACGACAGTGACACCTGGAGAGGCGTGATCGGGAAGAAAGGCCTCCCCGATCTGAATCCGAGTGGTGTTTTGTTATTGGACTTCTGTGCTAGTCACGGATTGTCCATTATGAACACCATGTTCAAGCATAAGGGTGTTCATCAGTGCACTTGGCACCAGGACACCCTAGGCGGGAGGTCAATGATCGACTTTGTTGTCGTATCATCAGACCTTCGGCTGCATGTTTTGGACACTCGGGTGAAGAGAGGGGCTGAGCTGTCCACTGATCACCACCTGGTGGTGAGTTGGATCCGCTGGAGGAGGAGAAAGCCGGACAGACTTGGCAGGCCCAAGCGCATAGTGAGGGTCTGCTGGGAACGCCTGGCGGAGCCCTCGGCCAGGGATGTATTCAACTCCCACCTCCAGGAGAGCTTTGACCAGATTCCGGGGGATGTTGGAGACATAGAGTCCGAGTGGACCATGTTTTCCGCATTTATTGTCGATGCTGCTGCCCGTAGCTGCGGCCGTAAGGTCTACGGTGCCTGTCGTGGCGGCAATCCCAGAACCCGGTGGTGGACACCGGCAGTAAGGGATGCTGTCAAGCTGAAGAAGGAGTCCTATTGGCTGTGGTTGGCTTGTGGGACTCCTGAGGCGGCTGACGGGTACTGTGAGGCCAAGCGTGCTGCGGCCCGGGCTGTGGCAGAGGCAAAAACTCGGGCCTGGGAGGAGTTCGGTGAGGCCATGGAGAAGGACTACCGGTCGGCCTCGAAGCGATACTGGCAAACCGTCCGGTGCCTCAGGAGGGGGAATTAGTGCTTCGCCAACACTGTTTATAGTGGGGGTGGGAGGCTGCTGACCTCGTCTGGGGACATTATCGGGCGGTGGAAGGAGTACTTCAAGGATCTCCTCAATCCTGCCATCACGCATTCCCTGGTAGAGGGCTGGGGACTCGGGGTTGGACTCTTTCATCACCCAGGGTGAAGTCACCGAGGTGGTTAAAAAGCTCCGCGGTGGCAAGGCTTCGGGGGTGGATGAGATTCGCCCTGAGTACCTCAAATCTCTGGATGTTGTGGGGCTGTCATGGTTGACACGCCTCTTTAACATTGCATGGCTGTCGGGGACAGTACTTCTGGACTGGCAGACTGGGGTGGTGGTCCCCCTTCATAAGAAGGGTGACCGGAGGGTGTGTTCCAACTACAGGGGGATCACACTCCTCAGCCTCCCTGGTAAGGCCTACGCCAGGGTATTGGAGAGGAGAGTCCGGCCGATAGTCGAACCTCGGCTTCAGGAGGAGCAGTGTGGTTTTTCGTCCCGGCCGTGGAACACTGGACCAGCTCTAACCCTCTACAGGGTACTCGAGGGCTCATGGGAGTTTGCCCAACCGGTTCACATGTGTTTTGTGGACCTGGAGAAGGCATTCGACTGTGTCCCTCGTGATGCCTTGTGGAGGGTGCTGGCCCCCTCTAGCCAAGACCTACAGCATGCGCTGGGGCAGTTCGCAGCCGAGTGTGAAGCGGCTGGGATGAAGATCAGCTCCTCCAAGTCAGAGGCCATGGTACTCGACCGGAAAAGGGTGGCTTGTCCTCTTCAGGTTGGAGGGGAGTTGCTGTCTCAAGTGGAGGAGTTCAAGTATCTCGGGGTCTTGTTCACGAGTGAGGGAAGAATGGAGGGGGAGATCGACAGACGGATCGGTGCGGCTGCCGCAGTAATGGGGGCGCTGTGCCGGTCCGTTGTGGTGAAGAGAGAGCTGAGCCGAAAAGTGAGGGTAGGTCTACGTTCCTACCCTCACCTATGGCCATGAACTTTGGGTCTTGACCGAAAGAACGAGATCGCGGATACAAGCGGCTGAAATGAGCTTCCTCCGTTGGGTGGCCGGCCACTCCCTTAGAGATAGGATGAGGAGCGCGGCCATTCGGGAGGGGCTCGGAGTAGAGCCGCTGCTCCTCCACATCGAGAGGAGCCAGTTGAGTTGGCTCGGGCATCTATACCGGATGCCTCCTGGACGCCTTCCTCGGGAGGTGTTCCAGGCACGTCCCACCGGGAGGAGGCCCAGGGGACGGCCCAGGACACGCTGGAGGGACTATGTCTCTCGGCTGGCCTGGGAACGCCTTGGGCTCCCCCCGGAGGAGCTGGAGGAGGTGTCTGGGGAGAGGGACGTCTGGGTGTCTCTGCTGAGTCTGCTGCCCCCGCGACCCGGTTCCGGATAAGCGGAAGACGACAAGTACGAGTAAGTGAAAGTTTTGGCAAAATAGTGAGGGAAGTAAACAAAATAGCAGGAAGCAAAACCCGGTATAACAGAGCAGGACCTGTCCAGGAGATTAAAAGATGAGTGTTGCAGGGAGGGAAAGATCAGCTGGAGAAGAGGCATCAACTGGCAGCATGTAACAACTGATGCAGCAATTAGGCTGGAATGGAAGAGTGTACATTGGTGTGTGGGAACCTGACAGTGGGCTGAGAAGAAGCAGTGCAGCAATCAGCTCAAGCATGTGTGGAACAAAGCACCAAAGGCCTTCATATGGCTGGTGAGGCCTCTGCTCTCAGGAGATGATCATTCATGTCTGTAGCTGTTGGCTTGCCTTACTGATGGTTCTGTACATTTAACATTCCATATGCAGGATGCTTTATTACTACTGATAATGTGGTAAACGATGAGGATTTTTTGGTCTTAGATTTCTCCCCTTCCGTTAATAGTGAGAGTAGTCTTTAATGATTGGAGTGATGAAAATTAGGTGTGAGTTAACAACATGGTTGGGTTTGTGCTGAGAGCTGCTTGTTCTCTTCTACAGAAACTGCTGGCCAGCCTGCTCATAGACCTGGGCTGCATCAGTTCAGCTCTGCTCCTCTATGAAAAGCTGGAGCTCTGGGAGGATGCAATTATCTGTTACGAAAAGCTCGGCCAACATGGAAAGGTACAGTCACACACAAATACTCAAAAAGCTTCTTATTCAACACCTGAAGTATCGACTTCGGGGGCTGAATACAAATGTATGCCACCTTTTACTTTTTATTTGTCTTTTTTATTTGTAAAACATGTTGGAAACTATGTATCCTTTTCCCATCGATTCACAATTATGCACTGCTTTGTGTTGGTCTATCACATAAAATAGCCCTAACCCTAATAAAATCCATTGAAATTTGTGGTGGGAATGTGACAAAATGCCAAAAGGTTCAAGCGGTATTTTGCTTTGGAAAGCTGTTATTTGCAACAAGTTCGATAAAACAATGGATTGTCTACTCCGTTACAGTACAGCTTGTTTTGCAACAGCAGAAGTTGGAGGATATGAACTGTGACCTCAGGACTTTTCAATCTATTTACAGCTGAAATCATACACAGGTACATCACCAAAAATTTGAATATTGTGAAAAAGTCCATGATTTTCTTTTACATTTCAGAAAAAGAAACTCATATATTAAACAGATTTATTACACATAGTGAAATCTTCTAAGCATTTTCAAGACTAAATTTGTGAGAAACTGAGTTTTATGTCAGCCATTATCTTTAAAATGACAAGAAATTACGCCTTGGAATATTTCATTCTGTGTAAAGAATCTATTAATAAGTTTCACTTTCTGGAATGAGTGACAAAACATCACTTTTGTTTAGATGTGTACTACCAGTCTGAGACTGATATTAAAACATTTTTTAGATCAGTTAGGAGTGCTATTCTCACTTGGAGTATGAGAAACTTTCAGATATTTATGTATTTTGCAAGCTGAACTAACATATAGTCCACAGGTGTTGCTAACCAAACTTGTTCCTATGTTACATATTCAACAGATCAGTGTTTCCATGGTGACAGGGCACAGCATGAAAGGGCTAGGAGCATCTAGCCGTAACTAGTGTTGCTCCACTGGAGCCTGACTAGCTGTAACTGGTGTGGCTCCACTGGGCCCTGTCTAGCCGTAACTGGTGTGGCCCCACTGGACCCTGTCTAGCCGTAACTGGTGTGGCCCCACTGGACCCTGTCTAGCCGTAACTGGTGTTGCTCCACTGGAGCCTGTCTAGCCGTAACTTTAGGTTAAGGATTTAACCCCGGTTCTCTGAAACATGAGTGAGGTATCTCACTATGGGACACGCCTCCAGCGCCTGTCCCCAGAAGCTCTATTACATTACGCCAGTCTTGACTGGCAGACCGAAGTGACGTCCGCTCCCGTGGGAGGGACTTTCTCCCAGTATAGAAACTGACGTCACGTAGGTGATCTTCAGTTTAGTAAGCACACCTTTTCCTCGCTCTCTGCAAGGAGGGTGATCTGGTAAGATACTTCACTCATGTTTCAGAGAACCGGGGTTAAATCCTTAACCTAAAGTTCTCTTTCAAACTTTCGTTTCGGTATATCACTATGGGATATTTCTGCTCCCGTATTGCCAGATCAGCTCACTACCCTCATACCCTCATACACGCTATGCGTGGAAACAGCCCTTGCATTTTGAATTGTGTCAATAACGTTCTGGGGAAGCCCACTAGCAGCCAGATTTAACCCCTAACAGGCCAGGCCCATAGGGCCATGCGCCCCGGATGTGGATGAAATATTTCTCCGTGTGCCTGTGTGAGGAGATTTCTGCGGAGGGGAAGCTGCCATGGCTTGCCGTGTAGCATCTGAAAAATCTCCGCTAGCCAGTGTTTCCCTGGAGCCATGGAGCTATCCCTGGAGCTATCAGAATGAGTGAGTGTTTTCCCTCTCGCACCCTGGCAAGAGTAGGAATGATCAGTTCCAGCGGGGGAAAGGCGTACAGTAGGACCGGCGGCCATTTGTGCGCTAGAGCATCCAGTCCAAGCGGAGTCTGTTGCTCTGTCAGTGAGAAAAACATCGGACACTGAGCGTTTTCCCTGATGCGACGAGGTCAACCTCCGCTTGGCTGTACCTCCTCCGTATCTGGGACATCACCTCCCTGTGGAGTTTCCACTCTTTGTAGCGGGGATTGCCCCTTGACAGCAGATCCACGCCTCTGTTCATTACCCCTGGCACGTGAGTCGCTCTTAGCGACAGCAAGTGTGAGCTGGTCCAGATTATCAGTCTGGATGCCAGCTTGTGTAAATGACGTGAGCGCAGACCCCCGTCTGTTGATGTAAGCAACCACTGTCGTGTTGTCCGTTCTGACCAAAACATGGTCCCTTTGATAAAGGGCAGAAAGTGTCTCAGTGCCAGCATCACGGCCAGGAGCTCCAGACAATTTATGTGAGCTGTCTGTGTTTGTGGACTCTAAACGCCATTTACCATCATCCCCTCGTGAGTGGCTCCCCAACCTGTCAGCGAGGTGTCTGTGGTAATTACCTTTCTCGTCAGGATGGTTCCCATGGTAACGCCGGTGTTGAGAAAAGCTTCCACGGGCTCAGCGTGCGTGCACATGTGAGAGAAACCAGGACGCTGCGGTGAGCATGGCGTGTGGGGCTCAAGCTGAGTGACGCCACCCACCTCTGATACGGGCGCATGTGTAGACGGCCGAGTGTGATGACCAACAGCGCAGGCACCATCAGACCCAGCAGTCTGAGGCATAACCTGAATTTCACCTGTGTGCCTCTGCGATTGGTGAAGACAAGCCTGAAAGGCTTTTACTCGGTCCGCTGAGAGGCGCGCTCTGAACTCGACTGAATTCAGGGACAGGCAAATGAAGGTGATTGTTTGTACTGGGGTTAAAATGCTCTTTTCCCAGTTTACTGTGAATCCCAGAGCCGTCAGATGTAAAATAAGCACCTCGGCGTGCGTCATGAGGTCCTCTAAAGACTGAGCTGCAATCAGCCAATCGTCTATATACGTCGCCAGACGCATCCCCGTTTCCCTCAGAGGCGCGATGGCTGCCTCGGTGCATTTCACGAACACACGAGGGCTCAGTGAGAGGCCAAAAGGAAGTACCAGATATTCGTATATCTTTCCCTGAAACGCAAATTGGAGGTATTTTCTGTGAGGGGGGTATATAGGGATATGGAAGAATGCGTCTTTCAAGTCTATGGAGACAAACCGGTCTCCTTGACGCATAAACCTTATCAGAGCTGCGTGTGTTAGCATCCTGAACGAATACCGTCTCAGATATGTGTTCAGAGCCCGCAGATCCAATATCGGTCGCAGACCCCCACGAGAAAGTATCTGGAGTAAAACCCGTCTCTGCTTTGCTCTTGCAGTACCAGCCAGGACAGCTCTATTGTGCTGCAGGGAAATTATTTCCTCTTGCAGGACGCGAGCGGACTCTCCCCGGGCGTATGACTGTACTATGCCCTTGAAACGGGGTGGGGCTGTCACAAATTGGAGCCTGTATCCCTTGTGGCCTCATGTGCAACTGCATGGCCACGTCATGTCCGTGTGTTATTTTTAACATATTTTTCATGTTTTTTCGTTGTGGCTGCGCCTTTCGGCTCCAGGCCTGGATACGTGCCAGAAAACAACTTTATTGAACATGTTGTGAAGGGGGAAGGTCGTGTTTTTAGACACTGGCATGTGTTTGGCTGCGCTTTCCTGGGCAGACACAGCTTTAGTGCTTCACCTTCCCTCTTTTTTTCCTCACAGCGTTTTTGCATGGCTGCCACGGTGGGGCCGAATAAGCTCTTCGGGTCCACGGGGGTGTCGAGGAGCTGGTTCTTCTCTCTTTGAGACAGGCTTGACAGGTTCAGCCATCTAGCTCTCTCCTAAGTAATCATCAGGGCCATGGCTCTCCCAGAGGCTTGGACAGCGCTTCTGTGGAGATGCAGGCATAGGTCCGTCACCACGCACAACTCGTCCCCCAAATCGGCCATCGGTGTGCCAGTGTTCTGCTCCTGTATCTCCGCTTGGTAAGCAAGGAGAAGAGATGAAGCGTTTAAGGCTTTAACAGATGCAGCCACTGCCTGGGAGCTTTTCTCATTCAGAGCGGACTGAAAAGAATCAGCTTTGAAGGGAAGGGTGGGTCCTGCCGCTGTCATGACTGACTTCTGCGATGGGTGCAGGTGAGATGCCAGCAGAGGTTCTACAGGAGGCAGATGTGAAAAACCGCCGGCCTCCATGCCTGTCCAGTCCAGCGCCGGCCCTCCCAGGACGGGGTTCTTGGCGGTGAGAGGATTGCTCCAGGACCGGGTTGCTTCCTCGAGGCACTCGGGAAAGACCGGCAACACCTGTCTGCTGGAAGATTTGGCTCTCTGAAGCCGCTTCCCCTCATATCGACATGTCGTAGTTTCGGTGAGGGTTTCCGGCCACTCGATGCCTAGCTTCTTTGCTGCCCTTCTGCAGACATCGTGCAGGTCCGTTGCAGTCGGGTTTGGGGAACCGCAGCAACTGGTGTCATCCGTCACCAAGGGCTTTGCAGCTGACGGGATGGCATAATGCCCACATCCAGCTCGTCGTCGTCAGAGCCGAAACTGATGGACTCCACCTCAGATTCAGACTCTGCATTAGCAAGAAAGCTGAAAACTGGAAGTGCGGCCTCGTCTCCCTCTGGGTCAGTCAGTGGCGCGACAACGTCGAGCTGATCACCCCAACTGGCTCCAGCCAAAGTGGGCTCTCTCTCATCAGTACCAGGAAGCTCCGGTGGCAGGGGATTGGCTACCCCTATCATAGGATCAACCTCCTACAGGCTAGCTTGGCGTGCTAGCCTGCACCGACGAGATTTAAGGGAGAGCCGTGCACAGTGCTCGCAGCTCGCGGTGACGCTAACGCGTCCTTGGCATGTTGCAGCACCAGACACGAAGCGCAGACAGAGTGGGTATCTGCCCCAGCTATGAGATTGCCACATGTGCAGGTTCTAGATGGTGGTTTGACTCTGTTAATGGTGAGAACGAGTGAAAGTTACACAACTTCGTAAGCTCCATTAAGATTGCAGCTAGTTTGGTGACCAGTTGCAGCGCTGCTGTTTGGAGACAGACCAGCGTTGAAAAGGACTCCGAACGGTCGAGCACAGTTATTGAGAACCGCTCGGCGACCGAGTTGTTAGCTCGCTCTGTGAACAGTTAAGCTAACTCAAGTTAATGTAATGACCGTCTGAGAGATGCTTTTGGGAGCGAGAAGAGGTGTTAGACTGATGATCACCTACGTGACGTCGGCTTCTATACTGGGAGGAAGTCCCTCCCGTGGCAGCGGACGTCACTTCCGCCTGCCAGTCAAGACTGGCGTAATGTAATAGAGCTTCTGGGGGACAGGCGCTGGAGGTGTGTCCCATAGTGAGATACCGAAACGAATGTTGAAAGAGAACTGGTGTTGCTCCACTGGAGCCTGTCTAGAAGTAACTGGTGTTGCTCCACTGGAGCCTGTCTAGAAGTAACTGGTGTTGCTCCACTGGAGCCTGTCTTGCTGTAACTGGTGTTGCTAAACTGATGTGAAGTGGATAATAAATCAAATCGATTATTATTATTAGCATTATTATTATTATTATTACTAACGTTGCAGTGAATGGTAAGAAATAATCACATACCTGATAATTCTACTAAAGAACTGCACTGAGCTCTGTTTTATCATCACATGCATTAACATGCATTTGTTTCCTTGTAGTCAGTGTAACTGTAAAATAATAAGTTTTTATTAAGCTTTTAGAATTCTTTTTTTAATTTATTTTTATTTTGGGAAAAACAACCAAACAAGCAAAGAATAATCCTAGGACTATTCATAAAGTAAGTTCATGTTTTGTGACAAATCAGAAAGGACGAAAACCACAATAGTGCAGGTAGGTATGGTTGTGTACTGAAGGCAGCAAAGCGGCCCTCCAACCGCGATTACTATGGTCAATTTGTCAAGATTATTTTTTTGGTGGTTGTAAAGAGAAATGTAGGCATATAATTTGAGTTACATGAAACCTTTTTTTCTTCATAATTGCCCCCGCCCCATCCCAACATCTGACTTTGAGTTCCTAAAGACACGCCAGTGAAGTATAAAATGCTTTGTGCTAAAGTAAAGGCAAGAGAGTAAAGTATGCAGCTATAACGTCCTATCCAACATCAGGGTCAGGCAGCCAGTCCATGCCATGTATGATATAAAACAACAGAACTGTGTCTTTCAGCTGAGGAGCACGCCTCAGGATGCACTTTTGGTTTCACTGGACCTTACATCTCTGTGTCCTGTGGTGCTAACAAACACAGCAGTTTCTGTCAGAGACATGTTGTGTATTTTTACTCGTAAGTTATAAATAGAACAGGTCCGATAGTTGACGTTTGGAGGCTGGTAAACGTTAATTGCTGTGCTGTTTTTGTAACATGCTCTAGCATGAACTGCTTACGGGCTGCTTCCTCACTGCTGCAGAAAGGATCTGGGCAGGAGGCGAGCAATCGTGATTGAAATTAAGATACAGTTTTAGAACCTTAACTGGTTCAGCCCATGGTATTTGAAACTCAAATCTAAACATGTAAAAGCAAGCATTAGCCTAAAATAAATGTGAACATTTTAAGAAAACTGGAAATGCACGTGTCAAATAAACGTATCTATCTTTGTCTTAAATAAATAAATGTGAAAGTGATTTTACTTAATGTTAATGTGCTGCATCACATCATGAATTAATTTTATCTCTCCGCTTTACAAATCAAAATCACTCAGTTGGGGCTACAACTACAATAGAAAAGGTCTGTGTTGCTGTGCAGTTTAACCAATCAGATGCTAGGGTTTATTTAGTGAGACACAGCAGCAGTGTAAGTTGTTTAATGATTTTTTTTATTCACCAATTTAAATAAAAATATTTGATTCAAATTTTAATTCGCTTCTCCAATTTAAGTACTACGTAATGTGATAAATTAAGACCAATAAAATATACAGAATGCAGTATCAGTCGTGTCTTTTAACACAAAAGTTTATTCATTTTCTTCTAGTTACAGATTACTGTGGGTGGGGCCCCATCTGAGATCATCTTGCCCAGGGAAGGCTGTCAGCTGGCCATCCTGAAGGTGTCACATTCATCTGTATAAACCATTATATAAAACTATAGACGGCATGGGAATCTCCAGCCATTGCACTGTTCTGGAAGGAGACGGGTTCTATGGCCCAGAGATGAGCGAGTTGTGGAGGGAACTTTTTGTATCAGCCCCAGAACAAAAGCAAAAGACCCTGAACGTGGGGTGAATTGCCCCACATAGAGGAAAAAACATTACTCCTGTATTAAGTCAGATTACAGTTTAGAAATGCACTCAGGGACTAATACCTTCATTTTTAGAGACATGTCCTTTTGTCTGAAGAAACTACAATTTGCCCATGAAGACAGCTGTTACATTAGGAACAGTAAGGTCGAGGCTTGCAAGCCTGAGAACACCATCCCATCAGTGAAGTACATTAGGACCGTCACCATGTTGTCTGGATGCTACAGGACGGACCGGGGTACAAAATAAAATAGATGGCATCATGGGAAAAGACGATTATGTGGAAGCATTAAAGCAACTGACATCGGCCAGGAGGTTAAAGCTTGGCAACAAACAGGTCTTCTAGATAGACACTGACCCCCAGCATACCACCAAATTAGTTACAGAGAGGTTTAAAAACAACAAAGTCAATGTTGTGATGGTTGGGCAATATGTAACATTTTTCCAACTGATATTCGTCAGTCTAACAAATGACGATGGACGATATATTCACGCAGGTGACGTTTGGACGTTTTTGGCTACGTTCACACTGCAGGTCTTAATGCTCAAATACCTATTTTTTCAGGAATCAGATTTTTTTTGTGTGGTCATTCACATTACTTTGTAGATTTTGCCTATATCTGACTTCAGAATGAACGGTTTGCGGCTCCAAACTGACCCGCATGTTCATAAGAACAATAAGTGCGTCATCAAGCGCAGCACAACAGTAAACATGGAGAAATGGGTGTTATGGTTTAAGTGCACAACAGAAGCCGTTTATTGTCAGCGGGTGCTGTGTGGGAATCACGTGAATAAAAGAAGAGTGAAACTCAGTTTTAGGGAGATCTGACTGCCAGTTCAGCACAACAAATTGTTTGGATGTGGAGACACAGCCAGCAATGGGCAGGGCAGGGTAGGGCAGGGATGTTAACAACAGAGACCCAAGTTTATTCAGGACTTTATCAGAACTTTTAATCATATATGTCAGCGCCTCTCCTCTCAACTCCACAAGCAGAAGACTTGATGCAATCCAGTCTATCGGATTGCAGCAGGGGCAGATCATCTCATGCTTGGTAACCTCAATAGCATTTTAAAGTCCTCTGTTTGAACGGTTGTATACAAATTTTACAATACAAACTACGTCCAACATCCAGACGGTTCCTACGAGCCTTTCAATTAGGCTTGAATAAAGTTTTATCTCTGTTGATTAACGAGCTCTAACGTCTGGCTGTCTCTCCACTGTGCAGTTCTATTCTAGCCCCCCCGTCTGTTTTGCTAACTGCTACCGTTTCCTGCTGGGCGCCACAAAACTGTGACGAATGTGATGGAAAGTGACGTCAAAGTCACATCTTATCCGCCTTGGTCGTTCCTACTGGAGTCACATTCCAAAAGATCCGATACAAGTCGGATTCAGAACCACATATGAATGTGGCTCAAATGTGACTTGAAAAAGTCAGATATGGGCCAGATGTGGGTGTTCACACTTGCTTTAAACAGCCTGACCTTATCACTTGACCCCAAAAAAATCGGATTTGGGCCACAGTTGCCTGCAGTGGGAACAGGGCCTTTGTGGAACTAGTTGTCAAAAAGATACCTAGTCTCCTATTTGGGATTACTTTGGCTTTAAACCGGGTGAAAGAACCACATGATGTTACTACAGCGGTGTGTCGTTTGTGCAGACGCATTGTGCCAGCAAAGGCCTCAAATACGACGAACTTGCATGAACAATTACAGGGGTTGGACAATGAAACTGAAACACCTGGGTTTAGACCACAATAATTTATTAGTATGGTGTAGGGCCTCCTTTTGCGGCCAATACAGCATCAATTCGTCTTGGGAATGACATATACAAGTCCTGCACAGTGGGTCAGAGGGATTTTAAGCCATTCTCTTGCAGGATAGTGGCCAGGTCACTACGTGATACTGGTGGAGGAAAACGTTTCCTGACTCGCTCCTCAAAACACCCCAAAGTGGCTCAATAAATATCTAGATCTGGTGACTGTGCAGGCCATGGAGATGTTCAACTTCACTTTCATGTTCATCAAACCAATCTTTCACCAGTCTTGATGTGTGTATTGGTGCATTGTCATCCTGATACACGGCACCGCCTTCAGGATACAATGTTTGAACCACTGGATGCCCATGGTCCTCAAGAATGGTTCGGTAGTCCTTGGCAGTGACGCGCCCATCTAGCACAAGTATTGGGCCAAGGGAATGCCATGATATGGCACAACATGTCTCTGACAGAAACTGCTGTGTTTGTTAGCACCACAGGACACAGAGATGTAAGGTCCAGTGAAACCAAAAGTGAATCCTGAGGCGTGCTCCTCAGCTGAAAGACACAGTTCTGTTTCTTTTATATCAAAGCGATGGACTGGCTGCCTGACCCTGAGTGAAGGGACAGATTATAGCTGCATACTTTACTCTCTCTGCCTTTACTTTAGCACAAAGCATTTTATACTTCACTGGCGTGTCTTTAGGAACTCAAAGTCAGTTAGGGGAAAGACAGAAAGTACATGCACCTGTCATTCAGCTCCTGTCTAAATCACACCCAGTTCAACAACAGAGTCTGATATAACAAAACTCACTCTACTTGTTCTGTTGGGGCAGAACATAATTGTAAACTTTAACAGGCAATTAATTATTAATTAAGAAAGATAACAGCATGTGACTACACATACGAAACCTACAGAAAAATAAAACTGGCTAATGAGAACTTCTCTCCATGTAAAAAAAAAAGACCTAAAGAGATCAGTGAGCCTCAAAGTGGTATGGATATTTTTATAGATCACAACTTATCCGTTATGAAAAACTACAGAATGCAATTAAAGCAAATCATTTTACCCTCAGCAACATGCTTTGCAAGTTTGAGGTCAGTCTGTTTTTGAGCTTAACTGTGAATAGACACAGATCTTTCTTGCATGATGGTGATTAAGTTAAAGTTGTTAAAGTCACAACTGTCTCTGTCTAAACGCTTAACCTCTGCTACAATAACATAGTTCATATGCAAGGTAATGGATACTGTTTTACAGTTTTTAAAATAGAAATAAGGGAGGCAGAATGAAAGTCTCATTAAAAAAAATCACAGATTATTTGGACAAATTGTAACATTAAAAACATAATAATCATGGTAAACTGGAGTCTCTTTAGGAGCTCAAATGAAGTATTCAAGTGTACCCTGGACAAAAAAGGCTTAGAGTAAGTGTTCCACAGGTGAGTAGCAGCAGAGCAGGTTTGAGGAACATATAAGGTAAGACTCTGAGTGTGAAGGGGTTATGGAACCATTAATTAGTCCACTAAATATTTGAGCTAATTTTCACTCAGTGTCACCTTGACATGGTCCTTTATGCTGGTGGTAATTTAGGACTCTGGCTGCAGGTGTGTTGTTAGACTAACTTTTGCAGTCCAAATTGTGTAAAATCAGCTGCAGTGTTATTTTAAACATGTATTTACTCAGCCTATATAATACAGTACATATAGTACATATATAATACAACATAAACTATAACATTAGCTTTTAACTGCTGTCTAGACATCAGCATTTATGGGAGGTTAGAATACAAACTGTAGCACTTAGGCATGTAGGTTCACACAAAGCCAGTAAAAACAAACATACAGCAAAATAAAATTAAGGATAAGATACAGTGCTGTAAGGACAAGAGCTTCACATAATACTGTGTAGACATCAGAAACGGCATACTTTCATTCTGGGTTTACTTTAAATGGCTATTCTTTGCATTCTTGGACATTTAAGATGTTAAAACTGGTCACTGATGATTCTAACCTAAAAAAGATGCTAAATACAAGTTTAAAAATCAATTTCTAAAATGTGGAGTGGGATTTAAATTCATGTTAGTCTTAAATGTAGGATTTTGACCTTTTACTGACATCTGCTGTCATATGTAAGGAACTACAAATTGATAAGCACCGTATATTTTTAATATATCTTTTGTCATTTTAAATATGAAACTATCAAAGAATAAGCCAAGACATGGTACATGTCAAAAGCAATAAAAATATCAGTAAAATACAGCAGTTGTACTAAATAGCGCCAGTTTTTCTGTAGGTTTTGTGTGTGTAATTACATGCTACTATCTTTTTTTAAATTAATAATTAATTGCCTGTTACTTTTGTTCTGCCCCAAGAGAACAAGTAGAGTGAGTTTTGTTATATCAGACTCTATTGTTGAACTGGGTGTGATTTAGACAGGAGCTGAATGACAGGTGCATGTACTTTCTGTCTTTCCCCTAAGATCAGGGATCTCCTGGTTGTGTCTGCCCTTGCAGTGAACTGATTGGGTAAAGTCCCTAAAAATGTAGTGGCTGAGCAATAATAGGACAGCCTCTTGATGAAAAAATATGCATACAATGCCACCACACGTTTTTTACGCGAGTGCGTGTTAATTAAGCCACCACGCGTTCTGATTCGCAACGTGATTGCACGTAAAAAAACGGCGCATCCCATTATTTCAATGTGGAGACTTTTTCAATTCAATTTAATTCAGTTTTATTTATATAGCTCCAATTCACAACACACGTTGTCTCAAGGCACTTCACAAAAGTCAGGTTCATACATTCCAATTAATCCAAATCATTGAACAGTGCAGTCAGATTCAGTTATTTATTCAAATTAGATAAAAAATTTTTCTATCTAAGGAAACCCAGCATATTGCATCCAGTCAGTGACTTGCAGCATTCACTCCTCCCGGGTGAACATGTAGAGACAGTGGACAGTCACTGGCGTTGACTTTGCAGCAATCCCTCATACTGAGCATGCATGTAGCGACAGTGGAGAGGAAAAACTCCCTTTTAACAGGAAGAAACCTCCAGCAGAACCAGAACCAGGCTCAGTGTGAGCGGCCATCTGCCACGACCGACTGGGGGTTTGAGAGAACAGAGCAGAGACACAAAGAGAACAAAGAAGCACTGATCCAGTAGTACTTTCTATGGGAAGGAAAAGTAAATGTTAATGGATGTAGCTCCTTTAGTCGTTTCACCTAGAAAGAAGGAACAGATAAACTCTGAGCCAGTTTTCAAGTTTAGAGTCTGAAAGAGAGCACATAGTTAGTTACAATAAAAGTTCACTCAGTAGCCATGTCTAGGAGAGAGAAAGGGTTAAACACTGAAAGACAGGGCCATGTGGATCATCGGTAGAGGGTGAGCATTAAGTTGTTGCCAGCAGAAGCTCGGACGATTCCCCTCTCCAGAAAGGTGTCACAGATAGACACAGAGTCACGCCAGGTGTAGCTTCAAGGAAGAGAAAAGAGAGAGAACAAAGTTAAAAGCTGAAATAACAGCAAATAATACAAAATTGGAGAGTAGTGTGAGAAAGTAGCGAAGAGGGTGAAAGTGGTCATTATGTCCTCCAGCGGCCTAAGCCTATAGCAGCATAACGACAGAGATAGCTCAGGATAACCTAAGCCACTCTAACTATAAGCTTTATCAAAAAGGAAAGTTTTAAGCCTAGCCTTAAAAGTAGACAGGGTGTCCGCCTCACGGACCAAAACCTGGAGCTGGTTCCACAGGAGAGGAGCCTGATAACTAAAGGATCTGCCTCCCATTCTACTTCTAGAGACTCTAGGAACCACCAGTAAACCTGCAGTCTGAGAACGAAGTGCTCTGTTAGGAACATATGGAACAATCAGATCTCTGATGTATGATGGAGCTAGATCATTAAGGCTTTTATGTGAGGAGGAGAATTTTAAATTCTATTCTGGATTTAACAGGGAGCCAATGAAGGGAAGCTAAAATAGGGGAAATATGATCTCTCTTTTTAATTTTCATCAGAACTCTTGCTGCAGCATTTTGAATCAGCTGAAGGCTTTTAACTGCATTTTGTGGACATCCTGATAGTAAAGAATAGTCCAGCCTTGAAGTAACAAATGCATGGACTAGTTTTTCAGCATCAATCCAGGACAGGATATTTCTAATTTTGGCAATGTTCCAGAGATGAAAGAAGGAAATCCTAGAAACCTGTTTAATATGGGATTTAAATGACATGTCCTGGTCAAAAATAACACCACGGGTTTTTACTTTATTACCGGAGGTCAATTTAATGCCATCCAGGTTAGGTGATTGACTAAGCAGTTTCTTTTTTAAAGACTCCGGTCCAAAGACGACAGCTTCTGTCTTGTCTGAATTTAGAAGCAAAAAATTTAAAGTCATCCAAGTTTTTATATCTTCAAGAGATGCTTGTAGTCTATCTAACTGGTTGGGTTCATCAGGATTTATGGATTAGTAAAGCTGAGTTTCATCATTGATGGGCATTTTATTGTGTGACATCGCGTACGCGGTCTGAAAGAGTCCAGCGGAGGTCCACTTTCGCGCAGGCACCACGGAGTCAAGTGTGCTACCCCCAACTACACTGCTCAAAAAAATAAAAGGAACACTTAAACAACACAATATAACTCCAAGTACATCAAACTTCTGTGAAATCAAACTGTCCACTTAGGAAGCAACACTGATTGACAATCAATTTCATCTGCTGTTGTGCAAATGGAATAGACAACAGGGGGAAATCGTAGGCGATTGGCAAGACACACTCAATAAAGGAGTGGTTCTGCAGGTGTGGACCACAGACCACTTTTCAGTACCCATGCTTTCTGGCTGATGTATTGGTCACTTTTGAATGTTGGTGGTGCTTTCACACTCGTGGTAGCATGAGACGAACTCTACAACCCACACAAGTGGCTCAGGTAGTGCAACTCATCCAGGATGGCACATCAATGCGAGCTGTGGCAAGAAGGTTTGCTGTGTCTGTCAGCGTAGTGTCCAGAGCCTGGAGGCGCTACCAGGAGACAGGCCAGTACACCAGGAGACGTGGAGTAGGCCGTAGGAGGGCAACAACCCAGCAGCAGGACCGCTACCTCCGCCTTTGTGCAAGGAGGAACAGGAGGAGCACTGCCAGAGCCCTGCAAAATGTCCTCCAGCAGGCCACAAATGTGCATGTGTCTGCACAAACGGTTAGAAACCGACTCCATGAGGATGGTATGAGGGCCCGACGTCCACAAATGGGGGTTGTGCTCACAGCCCAACACCGTGCAGGACGCTTGGCATTTGCCAGAGAACACCAGGATTGGCAGATTCGCCACTGGCGCCCTGTACTCTTCACAGATGAAAGCAGGTTCACACTGAGCACATGTGACAGACGTGACAGAGTCTGGAGACACCATGGAGAGCAATCTGCTGCCTGCAACATCCTTCAGCATGACCGGTTTGGCAGTGGGTCAGTAATGGTGTGGGGTGGCATTTCTCCATGTGCTCGCCAGAGGTAGCCTGACTGCCATTAGGTACCGAGATGAGATCCTCAGACCCCTTGTGAGACCATATGCTGGTGCGGTTGGCCCTGGGTTCCTCCTAATGCAGGACAATGCTAGACCTCATGTGGCTGGAGTGTGTCAGCAGTTCCTGCAAGATGAAGACATTGAAGCTATGGACTGGCCCGCCCGTTCCCCAGACCTGAATCCGATTGAGCACATCTGGGACATCATGTCTCGCTCCATCCACCAACGTCACGATGCACCACAGACTGTCCAGGAGTTGTCGGATGCTTTAGTCCAGGTCTGGGAGGAGAACCTTCAGGAGACCTTCTGCCGTCTCATCAGGAGCATGCCCAGGCGTTGTAGGGAGGTCATACAGGCACGTGGAGGCCACACACAATACTGAGCCTCATTTTGACTTGTTTTAAGGACATTACATCAAAGTTGGATCAGCCTGTAGTGTGTTTTTCCACTTTAATTCTGTGTGTGACTCCAAATCCAGGCCTCCATTGGTTAATAAATTTGATTTCCATTGATGATTTTTGTGTGATTCTATTGTCAGCACATTCAACTTTGTACAGAAGAAAGTATTCAATGAGAATATTGCTCTTAAAAGAAAACAACCGTTGAAGGGCTCAGCTCTTCATCAATGGATGATAAATTAGTCCAATCGCCCAACCTTTTTGTGAAGGCCCCATCACAGAGCCATAATCTCAAACCCATAGAACATTTGTGGGCAGAGCTGAAAAGATGTGTGTGAGCAAAATGGCCTAAAAATCCTGACCCATTTAGACTAGTTCTGTCAGGTGGAATAGGCCGATATTTTAATAAACTGTTGTTTAGGACCATGTCGAAAGATTTCCCAAACATTTTACCCCAGTGAAACAGTTTAAAAGGCAATTCTACCAAATACTAAGGAGATATATATGTACACTTGAGAAAGTAAAGGAGGGTAAAACAAATCTCTAATTGAGTGTGGTTTTAATGGAGCACAGACCTCAGAGAAATACTTCATCCCGCAGGAATTTGTTGCTGATAGGCTGGGCCATTTATTAAAATCATTTTCAGTTACACCTCCTGCATAATCTTTTTCTGTTTCAGAACGTTCCAAAAAAATCTTTGTTCTTGCTTGAAGCTAGATTAACTCCTGGTATGGGTCAGAGCAAAATCAACTCAGTATCTGAGCTGAGACAGATTAGTGCAGCCTGCAAAATCAGAGCACACACAGTTGGATCTCTGCCCTGAGGAAGCGCCTGTTGCATTTTCAGTGGTGGAGCTGAGGGACCATTTAATACCCAACACCTCTTTGTCCAGACAGGGTCATTTCTCACTCTGGCTCTGCTGCTTTCAGCTCATACTCACACAGTCTGGGACACATTGGGCCAGTAACTTAGAGGGGCTAATCTGCTGTTTGATCTGGAGTGAAACAGCTGCTGGGTGTTGCATCACCTCCTTCCAGGCCTTTTATCATTTCCTCATGGGTCCATGTGTGAAACACACACACACACACACACACACACACACACACACACACACACACACAGTTTATAGCAGAAACATTATTAATGAGTCTGGTCTAAAGGAGCGCAAGAGAGTTTCTCAGAATTAGTACCAATCCAGTGCCAATGGATTCTGATGTCTGTCAACTGATTGATAAATGCTGCTCTTAGCTGGATGGGTGCAGGGATCTTTTTTTTTTTACCTCGTGGATACTGGTAGGGAAAACCCTGCAGGTTCACATGTCACCAAAAAACTCTTAAAAGTTACAAGACTATTAAAATATAAAAGTCAGTCAGAAACAGAAATCAAAAGTTAGAATAGACCATACAGTAAAAGGAAAGGAACCCACATCGCAAAAAGGACATGGTGTGTGGTTACCAAAATGGCATACTCAGATTAAGTTAAATTAAATGTGCATCACTTTCAGGTGACCGTAGACCCACAAAAAGCTCATCTCTAGCTTTGCTTGAGAAAAAGAATAACTGACCATTCACAGTAAAAAGGAAAACTGTGATAATAACAGAATGGATGTAAACAGTTAATGGGAGCTGTGATGGTTATAAAGTCTAACAGGTGCTGGGAGGAAGGATCTGCCATAGCGCTCCAGGCTATCGCAGTGGATTATGGGATATTAATGGCTCATAAAAATTTGTTCATGTTTAGTTGTAGCTTCATAATAATGACCACATGGATGTCTCCCTGAATGAACACTGTATTAAATGACTTTGGATCATTTAGAGAACAACATGAAGTTTTAACTTACCTCTGACGTTCTCCCACTGTTAAACTAGTTGCAACATTACAAGGATACTTCCGGTTCAAAATATCAAAATAAAAGCACTTCCTGATCCATTCATTCAGACATTTAAAACTTATTTATTTACTTACTATATTTTGCCCCATCATGTTAAGCTGTAATTTATAAATTAAATTTGAAAATGTTTTTGAACTGAGAAAAAAACGTTTTAAATGTGGATTTAGAAAATGGTTTCCCAACATTATTAGGAATCCCCTAGCTCAGAGTGAGAAGAAAACCCTCCAACTCTATTTAATGTAACATCTAACGAAGGAATGGACAATATCAAGACAGGAATAAACAGCTGTTAACTTAGTCATTACAATGATTTAAAAAAAAAAAACACTTTGATTTATTCAGATATTCAACAGGCTTCCAGGCCTGGGATAAATGACTTGTTAACATCTGTGGTGTTGGGAACACTAAGGAAACCATTTAGGTTCAAGTTATTTGAGGAAAAGGTTCGATGTTTCAAACACCTTTTAAAGGTGACTTGTGACGATCACAAGTTGGGGTTCCACCACTGTCATTCCTGTCCCTAATTTGCGTTTTCATTGCCAGATGTGGAGTTTCTGTGATCGAAAGTCCTGACATTTCAGTCAGATGGACAGCAGAAATTAAAGTTACCTCTTGATTTATAATCAGTAAAGCATTTAAAAACCTTTTTTTCCAACAATCAGTTGCTTAGTAAAGCAGTTATTAGCATTGCTGCTTTGAGGCAAGGTCTTGTGTTTGAATCCTTGCCTGGGCTCTCTCTGCATTAAGTTTATTTCAGTGCATATGTGGGTCCTCTTCTGGACCAGTACTCTGGCTTCCTCCCACAGTCCAGAAATTGCTTAACTGGCCTGTCTAAATTGATACTTCCGTTCTGTCTTTCTGTCACTTATAATGTGGAAATCAAGTTAGAAAAAGGCAACTAGATATAATAAAAATCACAAACTCAAGGTAAAAACTTTGCTTTGTTAGCCAAAAACCATTTGTTTACATCTGTTCTTACTATTGCTCTCAAACCGGCCGCTCCCATAGTGGCGAGCTCAAAAACTCTCAGTCCTGCCTTCAGAACGTAGCTTTACATTGTCACAAAATGTAAAATAAAGGCGAATAAACCAGATAATGTGTACCACGATTGCATTCCAAGTCATAT
This sequence comes from Crenichthys baileyi, assembly GCA_036173005.1. Lineage (NCBI taxonomy): Eukaryota > Metazoa > Chordata > Actinopteri > Cyprinodontiformes > Goodeidae > Crenichthys > Crenichthys baileyi. Next base: position 38,967 of record JAHHUM010000300.1, on the reverse strand, counting down.
AACCAAATACTTTTATATGGAATAACATGGAAAGCTCCTCACAAAGGAAATTAAGTACACTATGAATCTATAACATAACATACCTCTCTTCTCTTGCCAAAGGTGCAACACTTCTGCAACATGTAAACAGTGAGTTTACCACAGGTGGAAGCAACTAGCTGGAGTCAGCATGACAGCTAAAATACCATATGGATACAAGGTGTAAATATGCATATAGATGGTTTGCCTAATTTAGTTTCAAAGCAAACATATTAGACCCATCAACATTAACAGACCAGGCTTACCCACCTCACCATGTTATATATGTTACCGGCAGTGTTGGGAGTAATGGCATTACAAAATAACGGCGTAAGTAACTGCGTAACGAAGTAATCCAACTTATTACTTTTCTTATTTTCGTAACGCCATTGTGATATTTACAATGTAACGCAACAAGTAACTACAACTCAATGAGCGGGGTTTAATAAGAACACAGTCTGCTGCTGCAGAGAGATCCACTTTTCTCCCGCAGCTGCAGTGAGGGTTTTTTAAAGCTCTTCAATGAAAATGCAGGCGGTGGGGGAGGGGGGCACGGACAAATAGCGGCATACATGAAGCTGAATGCCTGGGAAGGCATCAGGTAGGTGGGTTTTCACAGACATAGTAAACCAACCGCAAGAGAGAAACATGCCGATGGAGGGGTCTTGTAAATGCAAAGACAGCGTTTGAAAGTTGGAAGTATAGGCAATATTTGACGTTCGCTGAAGTAAAAGGCAAACATGTGCATGTGATTTGCAAGTTATGTCCGGGAACAAAGAAATTATCCACATCCGTGACCAGCAACTCCAACCTTATGAAGCACTTCGCAAGGTGTCACCCTTCCACAACACTAGTGGCTAACAACCCGAGCCCTGCTACTGCCAGTGTGAGCTCCCACAATCCTACACCGTGCAAACAGAAAAGGCTTGTTTTTTCTGGTCAACAATAGTTACTTTACTTAGTTACTTTGATAGTGCAGGTACTGAGTCACTAACTCAGTTACTTTTTGGGGGAAGTAACTATAACAAGTTACTTTTTTAAAGTAACATTCCCAACACTGGTTACCAGGCCAACCGCTCAAACGGCAATAACTTAAAGAGACAGAACAATGGTTCATTACACTACGGGTACAAACAAGTAGCTTAAAACATTATATAAGTCGGACAAACTCTAGTCATCGTTTGATGCTGCATTCAGTGTTAAAAGAAAAAGGCAAGTGCGTTTGCTGACACGTGGACAACTCAGCTTCAGTCTTACACAAACAGCTTTCCCCACCCTGGGGGGTCACTGGGATGGTGTTATTTCGGGGGAGGGGGGTGGCAAACACAGGTGTGAGGCATAATCGAACAGACCACTGGGAGGTGGAGGAGGGGGGCACCATGGGAGAGACTGGGGGGGAGCTTTTTCTTGACCCAAAAATTTTTTTTTTTGTATTGGGTAATTTCAACAACACGCGGGTTTTGATCATTATTAAGGAAAAATTTTTATTTAAGTCGGGCAGTCCCTTTTCTACCGCTTTTTCTAAGTGGGGCGCGGGGGACCTTTGGGGCTAATCTCCAGAGGGTTTTGGGCGAAAAGGGAGGGCCAGCCATCGCAGGGCAGCAAAACAAACAAAACCCTGCACACACTCTTCCCGGAAAACCCAAAGGGGGAAATTTTGGGGAGACCAATCAACCTAACAGGCATTTTTGGACTGTGGGGGGAAGCCGGAGTACCCCGGGGAGAACCCAAAGCATGCAAGGGGGGAGAACATGCAAATTCCATGCAGAAAAAACCCTCGACGGGAACGAAAAACCCCGGACCCTTTTTGCTGCCCAAGGCCCAAAAAGTGCTACCAACTGCTTTAAACAAACTGTTTTTGGGTTACTAAAAAGCCCCAAAATCTGCAACCACAAAAATAAAAATTTACACAATTTTTTTTATAATACAAGAATTTAAATTTCAAAAAAAAAGGTCAAATCAAGTCAAAACCCTACTTCAAACAACAAACTTCACTTTTACTAGAAAACTCGTCTCGTTTGTCTTCCACTTTTTTCCGGCCCCGGGGGCGCAGGGGCAGTAGACTCAGCAGAGACAAACCCCGACCTCCCTCTCCCTGGACACCCCTCCCGCTCCTCCGGGGGGAGCCCCAAACGTTCCAGGGCCCGCAGAGATACATAGTCCCTCCATCGTGTCCCGGGCCGTCCCTGGGGCCCCCTCCCGTGGGACGTCCCCGGGAAACCCCGAGGAAAAAAAAAGGTCCAGGAGGCATCCGGTATAGATGCCCGGGACACCTCAAAAGGCTCCTCTCGATGCTGAGGGGCAGCGGCTCTACTCCGAGCCCCCGCCCGATGGCCGGCTCCTACCCCATCTCTAAGGGGGTGCCCGCCACTCTGCGAAGGAAGCTCATTTTTGCCGTTGTTCCGGGATCTTTTCTTTTGGTCATGACCCAATGGTTATGGCCTATAAGGGGGGTTTGGGGGAATGTAGACTGACCAGAAAACCCGAGAGCTTCGTTTTTCGGCCAGCTCTCTCTTCACCACAACAGCCCGGCACACCCGAAACCATTACTTGGAAACCCCACCACCAAATGGGTCTGCCGTCTCCTGTCCTTTCTAACCTCACTCGGGGAAAAAGCCCCTGAGAACTGAATTTCCCTCCACTTGAGGCAGGAACTCCCCCCCAAAACCTGAAGAGGACAAGCCCCCCTTTTTTTTTTCCGGTCGAAAACCCATGGCCTCGGATGGGGGGAAAGTGATCCTCATCACAGCCACTTCAAAACTCGGCTCCCCATGCGTAAGTTTTGGCTAGGGGGGGGCCAGCAGGCCCAGGGTCATCTGCAAAAAGAAGAAAAGGGAAACCCACGGGCCCCCAAAAACCAGACCCCCTCCAGCCCTTGGCTGCGTTAAAAAATCCGGTCCATAAAAGTTATGAAACAGGACCGGTGACAAAGGGCAGCCTTTTGCTGGAGTCCAACATGCACCGGGAACAGGTCTGACTTAGTGCCGGCAATGCTGACCAACTCCTGCTCCGCGTTTACCCGAGGGCCGGATGGCCCCCAATAAAGGGCCCCTGATTCCATTTCTCCTGGAGCACCCCCCACAGGGCACCCCAAGGGGGCACAATCGAATGCCTTCTCCAGGCCCACAAAACGCGTAGGGGGGACCCCCCCCCAAAACCCCCCCCCCCCCCGGGGGGCCAAAATCCCCCAAATCCCCGAGTACCCCGTTTAAAGGGATAGAGCTGGTCCCGTGTTCCACGGCCCGGGGCGAAAAAACCCCACATGGGTCCCCTGAAGCAGAGGTTTTGACTATCGGCCCCGGACCCCTTTTCCTTCCCCCAATAGCCTGGGGTTAGGCCCTTCCAGGAAGGCTGAGGAGTGTGATCCCCCTTGTAGTTGGAACACACCCCCCCGGTCCTCCTTCTTATGAAGGGGGACCCCCCCCCGGGTCTGCCAGTCCAGAGGGACTGTCCCCCACCGCCATGCAATTTTGAAAAGGGGTGTCCCAAACCATGACAAAACCCCACAACATCCAGAGATTTTAGGTACTCAGGGCGGATCTCATCCCCGCCCTGAAGCCCTGCCCCGCGGAGCTTTTTTAAACCACCTCGGTTGGGGCTTCAGGGCCCGGGGGATGGAAAAAAAAAGTCTAACCCCGAGTCCCCAGCCTCTGCTACCACCAGGGAATGCGTGATGTCAGGGTTGAGGAGATCTTCGAAGTACTCCTTCCACCGCTCGATAATGTCCCCAGTCGAGGTCAGCAGCCTCCCACCCCCACTATAAACAGTGTTGGTGAAGCACTGCTTCCCCCTCCTGAGGCTCCGTACGGTTTGCCAGAATCGCTTTGAGGCCAACCGGTAGTCCTTCTCCATGGCCTCACGAACTCCTACCAGGCCCAAGTTTTTGCCTCTGTCACAGCCCGGGCCACGCCACGCTTGGCCTCACAGTACCCGTCAGCCACCTCAGGAGTCCCACAAGCCAACCACAGCTGATAGGACAGCTTGACAGCGTCCCTTACTACCGGTGTCCACCACCGGGTTCGGGGATTGCTGCCGTGACAGGCACTGCAGACCTTACGGCCACAGCTACGGGCAGCAACATCGACATTAGATGTGGAGAACATGGTCCACTCGGACTCTATGTCTCCAACTATACTAGAATAATCCAACTAAAATACCAAGCAAAATGAAAGAATAAGGAAGACCAACTATATACAATATGAACAAGTGAATCCAAGATTGTTAAAAACCATGGCCAATAAAGTGATACAACATTACCATTCAATGTTATTTATGACTGAGAGCCAAGGATTATCTTGAGGAATCTGGAAATGAAGTAAAGTTAGTCTTGGAACTAACTTCGACAATAATTGGTATACCTTAATATAAGATAAAACATTACTTTATATTAATAAAATAGTATTTCAAAGGATTTTCTGAATAAAACCAACCTTCTGGATAACTAATTCTCAATGGTGTTTAATTAGCAGCCTTTATTTACTACAATAATATTTAAGGAAATATTATGAAGGAAATATTAAAAAAATATTTAAGGAAATATTTTTTGAATAAGAAACAAACCTTCTGGATAAATGATTCTTAACTTGGTGATGACAAAGCCTGCAGGCAGATGACGGTCATAAGTCATGTGTTATCTTAGCTGTTAGTGGTTGAAGCTAAGGAAGGAAAGCCAATAGCTGAACATCTTTAAAATACCAGTAATAAAAGGATCAAAATGCATAAGCATCGACGAGACGTTACGGCCGTTCTGTGTTTAAAAACCACCCTTTAAATATAACTGTCTTAGCTTTATGAACACAACACAGAACACATCATTAGCTGAGCAGCTAGTCTGCTAGCACTTAGCCGAGTTTTCTCAACACAAACAAGAAAATCAAACATCATTAAACAAACATTATTTAGATTATTTAACTCTAAAAAAGTCTTCTCTGCCCAAACACTACCTCTTACGTGAACCATTCTGAAGACAGGATGTCCTAGGCGACGATTTGAGGAGCAAAACTGTCCTGGTAATCCACATGTGGGCATTAAAGGGACTAGCGTTGCTGCTAATCTCTGTAGTAGTAAGGGGTCGGCTGTTTAGCAGTCCCGGCCAAGCTGTACAACAAAGGCATGTTCGGCTCCTTTAGTGGCTGAGGTGTATCGGGGTAGCTCTTGCTGCGGTTCCGATGCCTTCTTTTCCAGGTTGTGGGGGATATCCTCTTCAATTTGGGCTGCTTCTGGAGGCCTTAGAAGAAAAGTCAAGTCACGCTTGTCTTATTACACCCTTTTGTGAATGAATGCCGGGTACTTGAACAGCAGATCATTACTTAACTTTGTTGCATACAATCGCCGTGATCGTAGTCACTTTTGGATCCATGATTCTTTAAAGGAGAAGCCTTACTCGCCTGCGAGTTTCAAGGCTTTCAGCTGACACATGTTCTGGTCCCTCCATTAGCCGCTGTCCACAGCTGGAATGAGGCCAGCGGAGGGGAAAAAATGCTTTTGGATCAGAGATTCCAGCTCTGACTACTCCTCTTTCTGGGCTGTGTTAGGAATAGGTTAGTGTGATGTTGGACAGGTGCAGAGATTTATACTGGCCTTTGCTTATGTACAGTTCAGAGGTTTCACTTCATGTTCATCCATGGCTGGGTCCCAACACATGCTTTACACATTATTATTTAAAATGTATCATTATTATTACAATATTTATAATGATTTTTCACAAGCCTGAGTTTTGCGGTGCCCTGTACGAAGTTTGTGATGTGTGTAGGTGGAGCGCTGGCGCTGTGGAGACCCCACCAGATTTTTCAGTTCTGTGTAGGTGACATTGTTTGGGATCTACAACTTGACCTTTTTATCCCATAACCCTTAAGAAACTTACTGTGATTGTGAGAGGCCTGGCTTTTTTCAGCCAAGACAGAAAGCCATTTTGCTGTTGCCATCAGGGGATCTTGAATATGTAAATGTTAGACAGAAAATGTCATGAAAGATTTCCACCAAGTGATGAATAATCTATTTGAGTTTAAATGCAGTTTTCAATGACTAGCCTTCTTCATCTAATTTGTCTCACTGAAACTCAAGAGACCCAAATGAAGCAGCTTTCTGGGAACCAGTTAGCCTTCCTGTTACTGCTGGAGCTCCTTGTAGCTCCTCTGCAGTGCTCCAGAGTTATCTCACTGTAATAATCCAACATATCTTCTGACACTCTAAGTGGCATCCATCTAAGTAAAACATACACCTGAAACATTTGTTTATATAGAATTTCTGACAGTACTTTATACATTTTATTGTTTTAGTTGATTAAATGATCTCCAGCAACATAAGGTCTAAGCCAGATATGAAGTCCAAGAAAGACATTAGTACTGAATCCAATCCGATACCCATATTGAATTAGATCAGCCCCACCTCTACGATGTATGCATATACGCTGTCGGTAGGGTTAGAGGTTGGGCCCTCATTAAGAGGTTATAATAAAATGTTCAGGTCAAGCCAGACTTTGTTTCAGCCGGTTTCAAATCTGCCTTTCGGTCTGGATGAATGTTGGTTTGTTAGCTGGAACATCGTATCCTGTCGGAATGGCCTGACCCATTCTGTAATCCACCTTGCTGCATCATCTTGGGTTTCCTGACAACACTTAGTGTAAGATTCCACATGTCATTAGACCCGTCACTATTAAACATCTAGGCTAAGAAAAGCCATTCCTGTATTCATCATAATCCACATTGTTTTGTATGCAATGCTGAACGTCTCCTTTTGTGGATAAAAACATTTACTGAACAGGTGAAAATGTTTCCCAAGGATCTTATGTTTAAAATGCCAGACTGGTGTCAAGCTGACACTGCTGTTTATAAAGCATCATGTGTTTAATACTCACTCAGACCAGAAAAAAGGACATTATACTCTAATTACTGCTCTATAGGTTGGCTTCTAAAAATGAAGGCTTTTATTTTGACATCCATTTATATGAAAATTATGAACATGAGGCCGAAGTCAGCATGTAATGACAGTGTTCTGTCTGTTGGAACCAGCCCCAGAGTACAGATGTGCAGACATGATGCAAATGCTCATTCTGATCCCTGGTCTGGCTCTCAGACTCCTCAGGTCTGGAGCTCTTGGTGCGATTCAGGCATTCTGCCAGCTCTCTTTTATATAATTACACCATCCTTTGTGTCTCCAATTAGATTACCCAGCTTGCTTCTGGCATAAATTAAAGTCTCTTTTTCCCCTTGTCCCTGCTGTTGTGGCCCTAGCCAATAGTCCATGTTATACTATAACTGAGGTCCAAAGCAACAAGGTAATCCATTTGTCTGAAATGATTTGGTCTCTGTCCAGTGTTGTGTCTCCTGTTTCCACACTGTCGTAGCACACAGTTATGTTCTTGCACAATAGAAATATTCAACATTGCTCACTGGTGCATATCTTATGCTAGAGACTTGAATGAAATCCAGAGCAGCTAAGAGACAGAATTGTCTTTGTGAATGTGCTGTGGTCATGTCATGTTTGTCTTCTAGACTCTTCCCTCTTGCTGTTTTTCTCTGTTTCATTAAAAGATATGTGTGCAGTATGGCCATTCATCATTTTGGCTGAACCTCTGATAAGTCTTTTGTAAAGCACCTGCACTTTGCATTGTGTGTCTTTTTATTTTTACATTTTTCCCATCAAACCAGCAGCTCCAGAGGCTCCCCAGTATGCTCATGAAGCTCTGATTGATGATCAAGCCTCTGTTAAAATTACGCACTGTCCCATGGTTGCAGGACTGGAATTTAGACTTAAAGTAAACTTGAAATTGGAATCAAATTACAAACCTTCAACAGCTGAACTCTGAGGACGTGACTGATTTGACATTATTCTAAGCAGACAAAAGTTACATTAACATGTCTAAATATTTGGGAAAAGATTTTTAGAACCAAGTAAACTTGTTTCATAATGCAAATAAGTGATAGTCCAGAAACCCGCAAGGAAAGCAAAGAGGACGTACTACTACAAGGTAGTGAACCAAACTACAAAGAAGACTTGCATATACCTCCGAAAAACATAGAATTTTTTTCAGAAAATGTAGAAAAAAAACTTCTGTGTTCCATGCATGGACAGAGTCACAGTAGGTGTTAGTTTACAGAAGAGATTATGATAAGAAAGAATAATGCACACAGTGGCATAAAAGTCATTGTTTTTTCCATGGTTCTAAATTTACATTTGTACTTCACAGAGGTTTACTTGCGTTCTGTATGGCTGCAGAAAACTCCTGAACCATATGTTGAAAACACCTTATTGATTTCCTGACAATTTTGTCATAAAAAGGCATGGAAGTGACTCATGAAGAGAAGGAGGTCCAACTGGAATGGACAGATTTGATGTTCACGAACCAACTATATGTCCTACTGGGACCTGAGAAATAACCTTAACATTTACCACTGAGACAATGATCAGCAGGTAGACAGCTGGATGATGGGTCCACTGGAACCAGCTGGCCCCATCATTACTATACATAGAACATGATCCAACGTTCTAGATCGAGGTGTGTTGTAGCAAATGCAGCGCCTGATTCAGTTCTGCACAAGTCACAAAATAAAGTCCTCCACTCTGTGCAGTTTGTAGAGTGTTTAATGTATACACCGGTGAATTTGTTTCACATATGTCTGTCTGCTGTGCTGGCATGTCACATAGTTGAGTCCCAAACATGTTCAGAGGTCAATCAAATCAAAAACCTCAACAGTAGAAATAGATTTATACTGGTGCAAGTTCTGAAGATGATTATTTCCCAGTCACTTGTTTCAGCTTCTGGACCTGTCATGGATCATCAGTCATTTTCTGGCTCAGACACAACTACTCGCAGCTGGCAGAACGGTGTTCCTCTAAAGGTCTGACTGCCATTTCCTCTGGCTGGGTCTCCTTACGACCCACTGTGACATCAGGTGACCCGAATGTTCACTAGTCAGAAACACTAGTTTTTGGACAGTTTTTTTTTTTTGTGTGCTGTAAACCAAAGCTTCTTATTTTTGTGTTGTGCATTTAAAATGTCTAATTTGATATTGGTTTTATGGTAACTGTTCAGTTGTTAAACCAAAATGCACCTCTGCTCTTTTGTTTTAAAAATTCATCTGTGATAGCGTTTAAAATACGTTTAACTGTTCTCAGCCTTCTGGAAATGACTTGACTCTACATGTGGATCATTTTTGACATTGCACCAGATATGTAACCAGTTTTGTCCAATCAGGACCAACATTAGTCATCTGAAAGGGATTTTCACCTGGAAAACAGACTGTGATCTACATAATGCATAATCTGTGTATGTGATACATCCTGCCTACTCGAAGACCATATTAATGAACACAGCAGTTCAACCTATAGGGTTTAGTGTTCCCTCAGCTCCTGGCATGGAGATTCCATAAGAACCTTCAGGTACAGTCTCTATGAAGCTTCACTGGGCCTAGTTGTAGTCAAACTAGCAAGATATTTTTTAAACATTCACAGTTTATACTCCAATTCTCTCCGTAATCCATTGTTTTAATCATCTCATTTTGTTTAACAGTGTGACTACCATTCACTGTGCTGGTTGTTCTTCAGATGAAAAGCTGTTTTTAACATGCTGGTACTTGAACTGTGCAGAACAGCTATTCTCCTGTTTGATCCATACTGGAACTCCCCTCCCAGTGATTATATTTGTTTCTGAACCTGCCTCTTCTCTTCCACTGTATGTTTGCTCAGGCTGAGGAGATTGTACACAGAGAGCTGGAGAAGAAGGAGACTCCGAGTCTGTACTGTTTATTAGGAGACATCCTGAATGACCATCAGTACTATGACCGGGCGTGGGAGCTGTCAGGCCGAAGGAGTGCCAGAGCCATGCGCTCCAAAGCTCTGCTGCACCTCCGAAACAAGGAGTTCCAGCAGTGTGTGGACTGCTTTGAGCAGTCGCTAAAGATCAATACCATGCAGGTACTCAGAGATTTTTTTTTTTGCAATATTCTTTTTATTTAAATTTTTAATTTTTAAACCAACAAAAACAAGTCATAACAAGAAGAATGCAGTCCAGCAACAATGTAAAAAAAAGACATGCCAGATCTACAAAACAAAACATAGATCAAAAATAAAAAAACAAAATAAAAAAACACAAAACACCCCAGAAAGTCTACATACAATATCAGTCCTGTACCTGTATCTAATACAATATAGATAGAGGGATCCATCCTCACATGTCCTTCAATTGAGCCAAAAATGGCCCCACACCTCATTGAATAAATCTTCCCTCCCAGCCACTCTATAGGTAACCCGCTCGTAGCTGGGCATTGAACTTAAAACCTGTAACCACTCCTTAAAAGTGGACTGAGTGGAAGATTTCCAGTGCCGTAAAGTTATCCTGCACCCTGTTGTCATGGCTAAACGACACCAAGATTTATGGTGTCTTGACATTTGCACGCCATCTGGAAGTAATCCCAACAGACATAATGCAGGGTTTTTGACCAAATGTGTGCCCAACACCTTATTCACAAACAAAAATAACTGCTTTCCACATGTCTTTAGACTTGACACACTCATATAACATATCGATCAGAGTACCAACCTTTCCATAACATCTCCAACATAAATCACTGGTTCCAAGTTTTTGTCTTGCCATCCTTGAAGGGGTCCAGTAGGATTTATTTAATATCTTATAACAAATGAGTTGTGATTGTGCTTCATGCGAGTTACGGTACCATGATGCACCAACTTTTTCCAGACAATTTCTGGAATCTCCTGAGCCAGATCACGTTCCCAACATGTTTAAGACCCTCTAGTCTTGGCACCTGCATACTACTAAAGAGTTTATAGAAATTTGAAGCTCCTCTGTTTTTTTCTCCACTCTTATGGGAGATGACCTGGATTTCTGTCCCTCCGTACTGGATATGTTTGTTTGAGAGAATGCAATGTCTAATTTGTAAATATCGCCAAAATTCTGAGTTACCCAAATAATGTTTAGTTTTAATTTCATCAAATGATCTAAATCCCACGTCCCCTATCACATCCTCAAGAATGTGAATTCCAGATATAATCCACCTGTCCCAAAATAAACTTTTTTTTACCTATTAACAGTTTTTTATTATACCATATGGAGGATCTGCTTGATAAATATGGGTCATTTTTTGTTATTTGATGAGCAATTCTCCAAGACTCCCTGGCAAAAGCCATTACCGGGTCTTGGGAGGGGACAGGTCTATCTGTCTGTGAAAAGAAGGCCTCCACAGAGAAAGGATGTACCATCTGTTCCTCCATCCTGACCCATAGAGGGATCTTTGTAGACGGCAGGTGAATTTTAGATAGCTGCGATAAAGAAAAAGACAAGTGATACCAGTCTATTCGTGTTAATGCTAAACCCCCCCATCTTTTGCAGCATATAACTTAGTCCGATTAAACATTTTTTTTTTTTTTTTGCCCATATAAACTTCTCTATCATACTGTTGTACGTTTTAAGTAGTGAGGAAGGAAATTTTAACGGCAATATAGAAGTGATGTAATTAATCTTGGGAGTTAAAATAATTTTAACTAGATTGAGTCTGCCCAACAGGGAGAAATTCAATTTATCCCAGTTCTGTAACAGAGTTTGAGTTTTCTGTATAACTGGAGATATGTTAGCTTCCATTATTTTTTCCAGCCCTGGCCTTAATTTGATACCCAGGTATGTTAATCCTTCAGGCATCCATCTAAATTTCCAATTCTTTCTAATATCTGGGTGGCACACTTTGGATAAAGGCATGGCTTCTGATTTTGACCAGTTAACATTATACCCGGATATCTCTGAAAACAGATTTATCACTGAGCAAATCTCTGACACTGAAGATTCAGGGTTACTAGACATCAATAGTACATCATCTGCATACAACAGGAGCTTATGTTCTTCTTGGCCCACCTGCACACCCTGTATATTCAAATTAGACCGCAAGGCTATCGCCAGGGGTTCAAGAAACATAGCGAAGATTAGAGGTGATAGAGGTGAACCCTGCCGAACCCCCCGATCCAATCTGATTTGAGGTGACATAATCCCATTAGTTAAGATTGTGGCTGATGGATCAGAGTACATCAATTCCACCCATTTCCTAAATATTGGACCAAATCCAAATTTTTCTAGCATATAGAACAAGAAAGGGAACTCCACCTTATCAAACGCTTTTTCCGCGTCTAATGAAAAGGCAACCGTTGGAGTGTCATAGTTTCTTGTCATCCACATAATGTGTAACAGTCTTCGAAGGTTGTCTGCAGAGCTCCTGCCCCGCATAAACCTCACTTGATCCTGATGGATGAGTAATGGAACCACTTCTTCCTGTCTAGTTGCTAAAATTTTGGCAAGAATTTTCTCATCCACATTAATCTAAGGTACTCAGAGATTTTAACCACTTTGCTGATATATTATTTTCCAAAGTGCAGTGTATAAATATTTAGTCTATACTCTAATAATTAACCATATTTATTTTTTAAATTGCTTGTCTGTAGGTAAACTTCATTGTTGTCATTAGGCCATGTTAACTATATAGTAAATGATGGTTAAATGACTTATTTCAGGACCATTCTGGTACTCAAAAGGTTCTAAAATAAGATCCCTGTCACCTCAACTGAGCAGCACATTTTACCACTTCATGATTCATTTAGTTTTTTAGCATTTAAATAAGGTAATAATGTTTGATTTTGTCACTTTTGTACATTGTTTTATGCACAGTTCTTTGGTCTGGGTGAACAAAGGCCTAGACTCAGAAACAATATTATTTGGCTAGGCAAGCCTACAGCCAGGTGCAGCATATCACCAAAAACCCCTAATACCAACTATCAAGCACGGTGGTAGAGGGGTGATGATTTGGGTTTGTTTTGCAGTTGTAGGACCTGGTTGCCTTGCAGTTATTGAGTTCAATTCAGTTTATTTATATAGCACTAATTCACAACACATGTCGTCTCAAGGCACTTCACAAAAGTCAGGTTCATACATTCCAATTAATCTTAATCATTAAATAGTGCAGTCAGATTCTGTTATTTATTCAAATTGGGTAAAAAGTTTTTCTATCTAAGGAAACCCAGCAGATTGCATCCAGTCAGAGACTTGCAGCATTCCCTCCTCCCGGATGAGCATGTAGAGACAGTGGACAGTCACTGGCGTTGACTTTGCAGCAATCCCTCATACTGAGCATGCATGTAGCGACAGTGGAGAGGAAAAACTCCCTTTTAACAGGAAGAAACCTCCAGCAGAACCAGGCTCAGTGTGAGCGGCCATCTGCCACGACCGACTGGGGGTTAGAGAGAACAGAGCAGAGACACAAAAAGAACAAAGAAGCACTGAACCAGGAGTACTTTCTATGGGAAGGAAAAGTAAATGTTAATGGATGTAGCTCCTTTAGTCGTTTCACCTAGAAAGAAAGAACAGATAAACTCTGAGCCACTTATCAAGGTTAGAGTCTGAAAGAGAGCACATAGAGTTAGTTACAGTAAAAGCTCAGTCAGTAGCTATGTATAGGAGAGAGAAAGGGTTAAACACTGAAAGACAGGGCCATGTGGATCATCGGTAGAGGGTGAGCATTAAGTTGTTGCCAGCAGAAGCTCGGACGATACCCCCCTCCAGGAAGGTGTGACAGGTAGACACAGTGTCAGGCCTAGTGTAGCTTCTAGGAAGAGAAAGTTAACATAAAGTTACATAAAGTTAAAAGCTGAAATAATAGCAAATAATGCAAAATTAGAGTGTAGTTTGAGAATGTAGCCAAGAGAGTGAAAGTAGTCATTATGTCCTCTAGCAGCCTAAGCCTAAAGCAGCATAACTACAGAGATAGCTCAGGATAACCTAAGCCACTCTAACTATAAGCTTTATCAAAAAGGAAAGTTTTAAGCCTAGCCTTAAAAGTAGACAGGGTGTCTGCCTCAGACTAAAACTGGGAGCTGGTTCCACAGGAGAGGAGCCTGATAACTAAAGGATCTGCCTCCCATTCTACTTCTAGAGACTCTAGGAACCACCAGTAAACCTGCAGTCTGAGAACGAAGTGCTCTGTCAGGAACATATGGAACAATCAGATCTCTGATGTATGATGGATCAAAGTTGACCATGATCTTGTATGTATACTAAAATATTTTAGAAATAATGTGAGGGCATCTGTCTCCCTGACAGCGAAACCTTGGCACAAACTGGGTCATCAACAGGAAAATAACCCCAAACATAGCAGCAGATCAACAACAGACTGGCTGAAAAATAGATGAATCAATATTACGCTGTGATCTATCCAACTGTAGGACCCAGAACTGTTTGAAACGCTGTGTATTGTCAATCGGCTGTGCATGCAGACCTACTGCTGCGTTTCTTCAGGGTCAGCATAAGAACAACTTTTTTTAAAGCAGAAACACACATGCATATCCTGTATCCCCCTCCCCCCTCCTTACTTCTTTTCTGCACATTGATTTACATTTAGAACTGTGAAAGTTCTACTGTGTGACCAAACTGGTCAAATTTCTCCACAACCATGTAACAAATGTTTACTCCATGTTACTGATGCTAAATGTGGTTCTAGAGGGTACTAAATTATTTTTATACATTTATTTTGTATTTTAAGTGAATACAAATTCAAAAGTCAAACTTTGGTTATTTGACTAGCTTACCTTTTTTGTAACACAAAACCAGCTCTGAAAACCAGTTTCTTTCACTAAAAGAAAATAAGACTTTTCTCTAAAAATAAGTTTTTTATCAAATGAAGACCCTTTTTAAATGATCAGACAGATATAACTATCTTTTGGAGACCTGTTGGAACTATCCAGGCTTTGGCTGACTAAATTTCCATTTATCTTCTTGCTTAAAGCTTGGCGTTTGGTTTTCCCTGGGATGTGCCTACTTCACTCTGGAAGGCTATGAGGGAGCTGCTAGAGCTTTCCAGAGGTGTGTGGGACTCGAGCCAGATGTAAGTATCCACATTGATGCTCATATGTCATGCACCTACAGGGGTTGGACAATGAAACTGAAACACCTGTCATTTTGGTGTGGGAGGTTTCATGGCTAAATTGGACCAGCCTGGTAGCCAGTCTTCATTGATTGCATATCGCACCAGTAAGAGCAGAGTGTGAAGGTTCAATTAGCAGTTCAATTAGTTCAATTAGCTCAAAATATTGAAATGCACACAACATTATGGGTGACATACCAGAGTTTAAAAGAGGACAAATTGTTGGTGCACGTCTTGCTGGCGCATCTATGACCAAGACAGCAAGTCTTTGTGATGTATCAAGAGCCACGGTATCCAGGGTAATGTCAGCATACCACCAAGAAGGATGAACCACATCCAACAGGATTAACTGTGGACGCAAGAGGAAGCTGTCTGAAAGGGATGTTCGGGTGCTAACCCGGATTGTATCCAAAAAACATAAAACCACGGCTGCCCTAATCACGGCAGAATTAAATGCGCACCTCAACTCTCCTGTTTCCACCAGAACTGTCCGTCGGGAGCTCCACAGGGTCAATATACACCCCCGGGCTGCTATAGCCAAACCTTTGGTCACTCATGCCAATGCCAAACATCGGTTTCAATGGTGCAAGGAGCGCAAATCTTGGGCTGTAGACAATGTGAAACATGTATTGTTCTCTGATGAGTCCTCCTTTACTGTTTTCTCCACATCCGAGAGAGTTACGGTGTGGAGAAGCCCCAAAGAAGCGTACCACCCAGACTGTTGTATGCCCAGAGTGAAGCATGGGGGTGGATCAGTGATGGTTTGGGCTGCCATATCATGGCATTCCCTTGGCCCAATACTTGTGCTAGATGGGCGCGTCACTGCCAAGGACTACCGAACCATTCTTGAGGACCATGTGCATCCAATGGTTCAAACATTGTATCCTGAAGGCGGTGCTGTGTATCAGGATGACAATGCACCAATACACACAGCAAGACTGGTGAAAGATTGGTTTGATGAACATGAAAGTGAAGCTGAACATCTCCCATGGCCTGCACAGTCACCAGATCTAAATATTTTTGAGCCAATTTGGGGTGTTTTGGAGGAGCGAGTCAGGAAACGTTTTCCTCCACCAGTATCACGTAGTGACCTGGCCACTATCCTGCAAGAAGAATGGCTTAAAATCCCTCTGACTACTGTGCAGGACTTGTATATGTCATTCCCAAGATGAATTAATGCTGTGTTGGCCCCAAAAGGAGGCCCTACACCATACTAATAAATTATTGTGGTCTAAAACCAGGTGTTTCAGTTTCATTGTCCAACCCCTGTATCTCTCTGAGGGCTCTGATAAACTAGTTGTTTTCTGGCTCCATGCCTGCATCATTAACACACTAATATCTGCATTTGCCCCTGATCCCTGTTTGCAGTTTCAGTCTTACTTCTCCATTGTTGTATTTTTTTTAAGATCTTGTTGCTCCAGTGCCTTTAATGACAGTAAATGGACAGAGAGAGAAGGAGGGAAGACATTCAGCATGGCCTCAAGGCCAGGAACTGAACCCGAGAGGCTGGGTTGAGGAATAATAGCCTCTGGATGTGGGACACCTGAAATACCCCTACACCACTGCAGCGTGTGGAAAACTCACATTTTCTGTTCATCCCAAACTGGATCCTAAAGGAGAAATTTTGGAATTGTGAAAAAAAGATCATACTCGTACTCGTCGTCTTCCGCTTATCCGGGACTGGGTCGCGGGGGCAGCAGACTCAGCAGAGACACCCAGACGTCCCTCTCCCCAGACACCTCCTCCAGCTCCCCCGGGGGGAGCCCAAGGCGTTCCCAGGCCAGCCGAGAGACATAGTCCCTCCAGCGTGTCCTGGGCCGTCCCCTGGGCTTCCTCCCGGTGGGACGTGCCTGGAACACCTCCCGAGGAAGGCGTCCAGGAGGCATCCGGTATAGATGCCCGAGCCACCTCAACTGGCTCCTCTCGATGTGGAGGAGCAGCGGCTCTACTCCGAGCCCCTCCCGAATGGCCGAGCTCCTCACCCTATCTCTAAGGGAGTGCCCGGCCACCCTACGGAGGAAGCTCATTTCAGCCGCTTGTATCCGGGATCTCGTTCTTTCGGTGATGACCCAAAGTTCATGGCCATAGGTGAGGGTAGGAACGTAGACCGACCGGTAAATTGAGAGCTTCGCTTTTCGGCTCAGCTCGCTCTTCACCACAACGGACCGGCACAGCGCCCCCATTACTGCGGCAGCCGCACCGATCCGTCTGTCGATCTCCCGCTCCATTCTTCCCTCACTCGTGAACAAGACCCCGAGATACCTGTACTCCTCCACTTGAGACAGGAACTCCCCTCCAACCTGAAGAGGACAAGTCACCCTTTTACGGTTGAGTACCATGGCCTCTGACTGGAGGAGCTGATCTTCATCCCAGCCGCTTCACACTCGGCTGCGAACCCGCCCCAGCGCATGCTGTAGGTCTTGGCTAGAGGGGGCCAGCAAGACCACGTCATCTGCAAAAAGAAGAGACGAAATCCACTGGTCCCCAAACCAGACCCCCTCCAGCCCTTGGCTGCGTCTAGAAATCCTGTCCATGAAAGTTATGAACAGGACCGGTGACAAAGGGCAGCCCTGCCGGAGTCCAACATGCACTGGGAACAGGTCCGACTTAGTGCTGGCAATGCGGACCAAACTCCTGCTCCGCTCGTACAGGGACCGGATGGCCCATAATAAAGGGCCCCCGATTCCATACTCCTGGAGCACCCCCCACAAGGCATCACGAGGGACACAGTCGAATGCCTTCTCCAGGTCCACAAAACATGTGGACCGGTTGGGCAAACTCCCATGAGCCCTCGAGTACCCTCTAGAGGGTATAGAACTGGTCCAGTGTTCCACGGCCGGGACGAAAACCACACTGCTCCTCCTGAAGCCGAGGTTCGACTATCGGCCGGACTCTCCTCTCCAATACCCTGGCGTAGGCCTTACCAGTGAGGCTGAGGGGTGTGATCCCCCTGTAGTTGGAACACACCCTCCGGTCCCCCTTCTTATGAAGGGGGACCACCACCCCGGTCTGCCAGTCCAGTGATTTAAAAAAGATATGAAAAAAAATTAGTGTGCTCACTCCCATGACATCCATTACAAGTAGAAGCAGATGACAAAATATGCAGATTAGTTGATGACATTAGTGACTTGTAACAACTTTTAGGACAGTCAGCAGCTTTTTCCCTTACTGTGGAGCTGCCAGAAGCATATGATGCTGACAATTATAACTGTTTTTAACAACCTTTGTTTGAAATGATCACACTTGGCACACTTGCGTATCTAACTAACAACCATCTATCTGTGTGGTTCTCAAACTGTTTATAACAGGTACTACCTCATTAAAAACTGTTTTCCAGATACCGCTATTAGGGCTGCACCAAATCAGGAAAACATGGCGTATGGGATATGATGTTCAATATCACAGTAACTAATAAATAAACTAGTAAAATATTGCTGCTCTTTTTAAAATGAACCAACTATGTTGTAGTTTCCCATTAACTAGACTTTACTTTCTAGAACATCTTATGCTGCATTATTCAAGAAGTGTCACCAAATATATTAGAGCCTGAATGCATGGTACTAAAATAATAATAATAAATGTTTTATGGTCCTGGCAGTTCTGCACGACCTTTATAAAGTGTAGAGTGATATTGCAACAGCAGTAAACAAGTAATAGATTGTGGAGGCCTAATCACCATCTAGTTTAACAGGATGTTGGCATTCCATCAGGACTGGTTAAAGGATGTGATTTATGTATGTTCTCTTTTTATTAAGATGATTTGTAAGTTTCAAGTTGGAAATATTAATAGAAAAGTCATGTGAAGTTGGAATTTCAAGCTGGAAAGTCTGGAAAGTTTTCTCCACAACACCAACCTCAATATTCCTATAAAATACGGTAATAGCTGCAGTAAAAAAAGAATCAAAGTTTATTCCAATGGTCTATTTCTCATGAAATCTTTTACATACACATTACTCTAACCACCTTTAGGGCAAATGGTCCTGCAGTGTTTGCAAGGACAAAATTCAGAGAAACACATGGTTGTCAGCTTCTAGTGTAGTTACCCTGGTCACTGCCGCCACATGCATGCTCAGTATGAAGGATTGCTGCAAAGTCATCGCTTGTGACTGTCCACTGTCTCTACATGCTCATCCAGGAGGAGTGAATGCTGCAAGTCACTGACTGGATGCAATCTGCTGGGTTTCCTTAGACAGAAAACCTTTTTATCCAATTTGAATAAATAACAGAATCTGACTGCACTGTTCAATGATTAGGATTAATTGGAATGTATGTACCTGACTTTTGTGAAGTGCCTTGAGACGACATGTGTTGTGAATTGGCGCTATATAAATAAACTGAATTGAATTGAATTGAATTATTAATAACCAAGGCAAGTTTATTTGTATAGCACATTTCAGCAACAAGACAATTCAATGTGATTTGCATAATTAAAAAAGTAAATTCCAGTGGTGGAAAAAGTACATAACATTAGGATAAGAAAGGCAAGTAAAGAACATTTGAACTACAGAGTAAAATTAATGATGTTTCAGTTAATAGTTTCAATAAAACAATCAAAAGCAATTCTTAACAAATGGATTTTTAACCTTAATTTGAAAGAACTCAGGGATTCAGCATTTTTACACTCTTCTGGAGGTTTGTTCTAGATTAGTGGAGCATGAGAACAGAATGCTGCTTCTCCATGTTTGGTTCTGGAGATGCAAAGTAGACTTGAACCAGAAGAAGGACTTTAAAACTGGATTGATGTTCTCAACTTCCTTAGTTCTAGTGAGGACGCAGGCAGCAGCGTTCTTAATCAACTGCATGTCTGAAGGACTTTTTAGGCAGACCTGTGAAGACACAATGGGTCACCAACGTTTCTTCCTGGTTTAATGTTATCCGTTAGCTTTTTTGCTGTTATTACCTGTACATTACAGCAATATTTTCTTTATATTTACCTTATATATAGTTAATAATTGAATGAATGTCTTCTGAGTATAACAAAGTCCCCACATACAGGTATTTGTACCTCAGTGTGAGAACTATAGTTCTAGCTTGTAAATTTTTCAAATTTTCTCCCTGTCATTCTTGACCCCCATCCCTTCCTGCCCACTTTACCCTTTTTCAGAATGCAGAAGCTTGGAACAACCTTTCTACAGCTTACATTCGCCTGAAGATGAAGTGAGTATGAGTCTGGAGGCTGTTGAGTATGTGGCAAGGCAGACATGTTTTAACTAGTTAGTATTCATAGGCTCATCAGTGATATTCAGGTGATAGGTAACAAAATAGAATAGAATTATCCTAAATTTGTTCCTCGGTAGAAATGTATACATTGCTGCTGCAGCAAAAAGAGATATACAAGAAATCCCATAAGTAGATATACTGAATGAAATAGGTATGCACAAAAATAGGTGTACACAAGTAGAAAAAATAGGTCATGAAATAAAAAGAAATTCCCCGCTGAAGGCTGGGAATGCTTGTTTTAGATAATAATTATTAACTAAAAGGTCAGTTCAAGGTTGGGCACCATAATATTAGGAAAATTTGACATTGCAATATTGTTGTTAAATTTTATATTGATGATATAGATTACGAGTAACGCAAACTTTCCTCACTAGTTACCATATACACAGTGTGCCTGAGCTTTCTGATCCTGTCAGATTTATATTAGTTATGGGCATAGAGGGCAGGAGAAGTCCATCCATAAGGCCAAAGATGATAATAATTTTTCCACTACAGGTTCCTGAATGTTATTCTACTGAAACAAAAAGCCTGTAAGAAAAATTTAGCTTCCTCCCTCTACAAAATGCTACCGTCAGTTTGGAGCCAATCCGAAAAGTCCTAACTTTCTACCAGGGTTATTCTCAGGGTCGATTTTTACCTGCTTTTGTCAGATTTGACAAAGGTTTCTACAGTGGAAACACAAAGGGGAGAAAAACTACCCTAAAAAACTACTCTGGTTCCTGTTAAGGTATAGCCCCTGTTGGTAGGTTCACTAACTGTGGTCAACTGAGCTGTACTCAAAAAAGCTAGCTTGATAAATGGTAACTGAATGGACCAACGTCCAAACAATTTAACTCACAAAGCTGACCTGAAACGTGGCACATAAGGGTAACTTGTATGGGGTTTGGCCAAACCAGTTACAAACAAAGTGGACATCAATATAAACTAAATACAAGGAAAGGAAACAGCACCTATAACACCACCCCCACCCCCACCCCCACGTTCAATAGGAGTCACTCAAATGGCTCAAATGGAGTCATCAGACCTTGGCCCTGCCCTTTGCCCATCCACCAAGCAGCCTACAGCCCACCAAGGCAGCTCTAAGGACAAACATAGTTGTATAAAAATCTATTTTAAAACCATACAAGGTATGTATGTAGTACGTCTCCACTCCAAATCATTGTTAGGGAGAAAATTTTTATTACCAACTACTTGAATGTTGTGACTCCTAAGTCAAGCGAAAACTAAGGTGAGAGTGAATTGATGTGGCGCGTGTTGCCGAGGTCATGTATTATTTAATTTACTTGAACCAACCATGGCAGTCCGGTGCATGCAGTCAGACGATGACAACATCGGTTACAAGCAATCGCCTTCAGGGTTATAGCTCCAGGACAGCCCATGCAAAGCATTATGGAATGGGTTTGTATGGTCAAGAAGCAAAATATCCAAACTTTGCATCACCGAGTGCTTTGGACAGCTTCAGATGCAGTTGTGTAAAACACCTCACCTCTGGACACCAGAGCAGTGGAGACAGGCAGTGTTCCAGCATGACTGTACACCAGTCCATGGGAACTCTGGTGACTGTGTGGTGTGGGAGAACTGTACTGGCCTGCACACAACCCTGACCAATCAAGGACCTTTGGGATAAATTAGAGCAGGCCATCTTGTTCAACTTTTGTGGGGGACTTCACAAATGCTCTCCTGTATGGCAAGCCCAATGGCTACATAATTACTTGCTTTCCAGAAAAACTTGGAAAAGGCACTTAAATTATAATAGTTTTGTCTTCCACAAGCAACTTAGAATGAATTTAGGACCCGTGGTACTGTTGTAAAGACATGGTGTTAGCAAATAGCGGAGAATCACCTAAATCGTGTTTCTCAAACTGTTACTTTTATATATTTCATGGATTAAATAAACTTTTAAGTGCTTATTTGTGAGAGGCTACTAACAGAATTTCTAAAGACATACTTCAAAGCATTTTGCTGAATTTATAATGAATGTAAAGCAGCTTATGCTCAAAAAAAATAACCTCACAACCAACCTCCATGAGACCTGGAGAACTTAAACTTCAGGATTTGTAACCATGTCTGAATCAATGAAGCAAATGATTAATAAAGGAGGAGGGGTTGAGATTTGAATAGATGTCCAGCTACAGCAGCCTCTCCCCTGATCTACAGAGTTAGGGTTCATTTGGCAGCTTTTCTCTAAACTTCTGACATCATTGTGTTGAATTCCACATGAGTGGCTTCAGAAACCTGTTTGCTTTGACCAGCTGTTCAACATCTTGCTCATGTGTGGAACCACTTTGAATGATACAGAGACTTTATTGGCTTTTACATTGTTAGATAACCATTACTCCCACCAAATCTTAAAAATAAATAACTTTTTTAAAAGAGCTGTACAGATTGAAGAGAATCCAGAAATGATCTTTAATGTTCTGTTCTGTGAATAGATTCAGCCAAAGATCTATTGCTGGGATTTTGATCCTTGCAGGACGGTTGTTGTGTACTTTGGTTTGAAACCTGTGCTTTCAGGCCTGAACACGAAAAACTAATCTGAAAGGTTTCTATGATTTTATAGTTAGCAAACGTGGCAGTTGAGATAATTTTTTTTTTACCTAAAATCTAGTAAATTTATCTAACTTGTTCCAGTGAATCTGAGTTTCTGTTGCTTTCTTCCCTTTGCTGACAGAACCAAAGCGTTCCGAACCCTGCAGGAGGCCCTGAAGTGTAACTACGAACACTGGCAGATCTGGGAGAACTTCATTGTTGTCAGCACTGACATCGGGGATTTTGCAGAAGCTATCAAAGCATACCACCGTCTCATGGATCTCAGGGAAAACTACAAAGATGTTCAGGTAAAGGTTTCGTCCTTTATTTCAGTCACCAGTGAAAGGAAAGAATACTGTAGTTGGAACTCTGAAGGATTTCAAATAGAAATGCACTAATCAGATTTTTTATGGCTAAATTTTAGCCATTTCTGATTTCTCTTTAGGAACCTATATTTTACTTATTATCGTGGTCTGCATTACAACAACAGTCTCTGTGTATTTACTTGTACTGGGGTCTCAAATTCTAGTCCTCGAGGGTTGTTATCCTGCAACTTTCAGATGTGTCCCTGGGCCAACACACCTTGATCAACTGGCTGAACTGCCTCCTAAGCATGCAGTCAGGTTCTACAACATTCTGTTAATGACCTAATTATTTCCAACCAGCCGGTCACCAGTCTGGGTTCACAGTTTAAATTCTGTTTGTATGATGCACCCAGCAGATGATACCTCAGTCTGTCCTGTAGTGCTAATGAATTTTGTGCATTGTGATTACATGATGCAATGTTTCATTACCAACAGCTGAAGAGCAAGCCTCTCTTAGTTACATAACAATTCTTGCATTGTAAGTGGAAACTGATTGGTGTGATCCTGATAGATATACCAGAGCCATTCAGCAGAGGTTCATTAATTCACTTCTGTTCTCCAGAAATAGTTGTAGTCATGCACTTCTGAGTGTCTAATACAAAAACAAGACACAGTTTAGCGCTTTCGGAACAATTAAATCACAACACTGACTCAGAGAGACAGATGGACATCCTGTAATCTCAGTCTGAAGACAAAACAAGACCTGTCTTTGGGGAAATAAATCTAGATTACTTTTTCTTCTCTGTAGTATGTTGTAAAAATTCTAAAGCTTGAATGTTGCCTAATTAACAGAAGGACCTGTGGTCTTCGAATTAGAAATGAATCTCCTTCCTTATTATCTAACGTGACCTTATAATTACATATCTGTTTTTGTGTCTCATTTATTTGCTGAATTATTGGGCCTAAATCTTTGAATTGGTGGAAGCTTTGCTGACTTCCCTAACAGTGACTGAGACACTGATCATTATTGCCTCACTGGCTGCTTAGAGCAGAAATATCCAGATAATTCTTCACAGTTTTAAGCACATATGTTCCCACCTGCTATTAAAAAGAGAAAAGAGAGAAAAAGTGGCCTTATAATAACCAACGTCGAAATACTCAATAAGTTTTCAATTGTATGTTTTCCTAATATCATGCATTTCTTGTGTAAACAAGCACATATCCGTAGTTTTGAAGTAAGTGTAGTAATTAACAATAAATAATTTAATCCCAGTATAAATATGGCAGTTCTGTTTCTGGACTCAGAGGTTTGTTAGAGAACAAACAGCATCATGAAGACCAAGGAACACAGCAGACAGGTCAGAAAGTTCTGGTTCAGTTGAAATCAGGGTTAGGTTGTACAACAATGTCCCAAGCTCTGAAGATCTCCCAGAGTTCTGTTCAATCTATCATCTGAACATGGAGAGAGGATGGACCACCTGCAGACCTACCAAGACCTGGACATCCGCCTAAACTGGCATGTCATTGCCTGGCAAGGAGAGCATTAATCAGAGAAGCAGCCAAGAGGCCCATGGTAACTTTGAAGGAGCTGCAGAGATCCAAAGCTCAGGAAGGATAAACTGTTGACAGGACAGCCATTAGTCATGCACTCTACAAAGATGCCAGTTCAACCTGTCTCAGTTGTGGTGACCTTCGACAACACCCCCAATCCCCACCCCCCATCTGCTGATGGAGGTCCGCGGTCCTGGGGAGCAGGAACTGGATAAAGATTGTATTAGTTATTTTCATAGGAGACTAGTAGTTTTAACTAAAACCAAATTAAATTTGCATTTGATAAAAACTGCTTCAGTTTGATTTTGTTGAGTGCTGTTATAACCTGACTCCACCAATGAGTAGGTGAACAATTAAAAAGACCACAAGTGTGCACAGACCATCCTGTGAGATAACTGAGGATATTCCTGATAAGGAAAGCTCTTCCTGTGTCTGAATGGAGACACTCCCAGCTGTGGAACTACTGTTATTTACAATTATGGATTCACTTTTTGCCACAATATGAACAGTTTGTTTTCCCAGATGTCTATAATGCTGATTAAAGGCCAAGTGAGAGGCTAACTTGTTCTCAGTTTAGTCTTTGATTTTGAATTTTGTTGGAAAATGTAGACAAAATGTCTTATTGATGCTTCTGAAAGCATCACCGGTTAACGAAGACTTTCTATATGTGTTATTGGTTTTGGAAAATATGTAAAATGAATTTAAAACTGTGTAAATGATTGGATTAAACTGACTGTTTGCTATGGATTGGCACATTATAAATGCACTGAATTCAATTGTAGCAAACTGATCATCACAACGTAGAAAATATACAGGTTTTCTAATTTCGTTTGCAATGAGGGATCGAAGAACAACAGTCATTCTTCTGTTGTATTACATACAACAGAAGATTTCATTTGGCCTGAAATCCTTTTCCCCTTTCGTAGATTCTACAGATTCTGGTCAGGGCAGTTGTTGAGAATCTGACTGACAGCCAGGGGGCACAGGCAGGATCCTTGATGCCCAAACTGAAGGAGCTTCTTGGCCGTGTCAGTGCGCGCCACAGCAGCGACGCTGAAATATGGCAGCAGTACGCACTGCTGTACGGTGGAGGTCGCAGCTCAAACCCAGATGACAACGAGAAGGTTGGTTTCCTGCTGGTGCTGCATGTTAGAAAAACATTTACTACCCTGACTTAAATGCCTGACTTTTCCAAAACAGTGCATTTATCTTTGTGTTAAATAATCCGATATAAGGTTAGTCAGTATTTTTTGAGCATTACCTTGTAACATTTTTCACTAAGAACTTTGTAGTCCGCTTAAAAATGACATTGTTACAATGAATATTTTGACCTGATGGGACAGTGTCCTCAGATTGTTCTTTGGTGCAAATTCCAACAAAACAATGCAAAGTTGTTTTTGTGTTTGTAAGTTTGACTTTATTTACAGTTTTGAAATGCTGCAAATGGCATTATGGCAGTTTAAACCAAGAGCGAAAAAATCCTTCATTCAGGAATGGGTCAGCATGAAACCCAAACTGTTTTGTCTAACCTAAAACCAAAGTATTTTAATTTCTTAATAAAATAAAATCCAGAGATGAATTTTACCCATTCTACTATCATTATTATTGTGTCCAAAGTTATCAGTTTGATTTCATCACAACTGTCACTAAAATGATTATTATTATTATTTATTGCGCTCTCACCAACAAACTCAGAATGTCTTCTGAGTATACAGAGGAGCCTGTAAGCAGTTGAAATTAGCTTTAAATGTGGATAAGGCTCTTATTATGAAGGTTTGCTGTATTGACAGCATAAACAGAGGCATTAACCCTCCTGGTATTAATGCAATCAGACCCTCGGATTCGATGCTTTGAATCTGACCAGCCAGTAATCGGCTAAAGAGACAAACCAAACCATTCTGAAGAGCACAAGAATCCAGCTAAATGTTTACTGACCCACCATTAACCTTTATGGAAGTAGTAGCAGCTGCCATAGAGGGTTGCTCCTGTCAATTCCCTCTCCATGACGTTATCTTAGTTTAGCAAACGTTTGCTATTTGTGTACAAAGTTTATTAAAATGATGGGAAGACTTTTTAAGACATTCAGTTTTATTTTGCTATCTGGCCCTATAATTACATTGCATAGAATGTCCCTTATGGACAGTCTTTCTGATTGTCTAAAAGCACCATTAAGCTTTATTAAGAAATCCATATTGTTCATAAAATATAACATGTTGAATATTGCAGGGATAACAATGTAATGTATGACATTTTCTTCTATTTCAATACACTTAAGCAACAATATAGAATTAAAATTTGTTGAATTTAGTATAATTTTTTAATCAAACATGCTTAATGTGCACATTCCACATGTCTACTGTTCTGCTCTTTACAGAGCAATAAACCAGCTTTAGCTAGTTATTTAGTCGGGCTTTCTGCTCAGGTACCTTCTACAGGGAGCTCTTTGACAGACAGGAAAAACTTGAGTCTTTCCAGAACTTGTTCTGACATCTTATTAAAACGCTTTTAGTACAACTGAAGGTTTCATTGTTTTTAGAACTATAACTCTGTAAATCCCCAGTTTACTCTGATACAGGTTAACTGGTCCATTCCTGGTTTTCTATCTGGACCTCTACAATCAAAAATAGTGTTGTGAACTGTTAAGGCTTTAATCTTTGAAGTGCGCAAAGTAACGTGCTGTTTTTTCATACAGTTATATGAAATCAATATTGAAAATCTGTGAAGGCCAGCAACGTTTTTCCACCTTTTTGCATTTTCTGTAAGAGGACAAATAAATCCTAAAGAACAGTGAGGTCAGAGGAGCTGCTTGTGTTTCCTCCAGGCACTGCAGTTCCTATCCAAAGCTCATCGCTGTGAGATTCAAACAGGCGGCTGGGAGAAGGACCCTGTTCTTTTCAAAGAGGTGATCAGAAGAGCTATCAACATGGGAGAAGGTGAGGACACCACTCAGCCGCATGCATCACCATCATTCACAGTCTCTACACATTAAGAAGGGCAGGGAGTAGCTGAAAGGATCAGCACATTACCAGTCACAGTAGCATGCCTGGTATCGATTCGTCTCTGTTCTAATACTTAGAATGTCCACTCTCTACACAAAGTGGTCTGCACTGGGTCAAAATCTGACATCTTCAATAGCAGGATGGATCCCCTTTTTAAAAACAACATATATCAACCCCCATCCCTTACGCCTGACCTTTGACACACACACACACACACACACACACACACACAGATAAAATAGGTGTGTGTTAACACAATACCTTGGAAGAAAGGCATCAACAATGACCTTAGAGAAGCAAATATTGTTACCCAATAATCTGGGAAAGGTTAGAAGGCAATTACCAGACTAAATGAAGTCAATCATTCTACAGAGAAAAGCATTTAGATTATGACTCTTCCAAAGGCTGGGTGTCCTATCAAATTCACTTCTAGTGTGAACGATGCTTATGGTACTGAAAAAACCCAAGAGCCCCACCTCAGACTCCACAGACTCTACAGACCTCAGTCGGCATTTTAAGTTCTTGATGAGGGTTTGGGAGGATTAAACAAGACTGAATAAGTGTGGCTTGTTTGGAAGTTCTTCTCTCTAAAAACAAAATGGCAACATGACTGAGGTAAGCAACATTTCATCTGAATAAAGCACAAAACTATTGCAACAATGTCCTTGGGATTGATGAAACAACAGGAGATGTTTGGCCATAATGCACAGCTCCATGTGTGGAGCAAATCAAAAACAGCATACCGGTCCAAACACCTCTTAGGAGTTGTTAAGCATGGTGGCGAAGGGACCTGGGATCCTGGCAGTAACTGAGACAACCAATAACTCTTCTGTATAACAATGCATTCTAGAGCCAAATATGAAACCATCTGGTCATCTGACAGCCTGTCTGCAGCCTCTAGACCCAAATAGGAAAATCCTGCTTTCATCATTCTTTAAAATATAGCTTCATTTTATTGTAGCTTAGTCAGTGTGATCTTAGCAAACTGGATACCCTCTTCAGCAACTTGTTTTTTCCAACAGTTGATCTTTGTGTTGCTCATAGCTTGGCTTCTTCTAATTGGTACAGTCCTCAAATATAACTGTAAATGTTATATGATTGCCCTAGTGCTGATCATTGACAGACTGGCAGTTTTTCAACATCTTTCTGGTTGTGGACTCCATTTGAAAGGAGTTGTGTTCATTTTAGTTGAGCTGCACTTCCCCCTCTCTGATGAACTATTTGATCACAGTACCCTGTCCTTGTGAACATCGCCTGGAACAACCCATTTTATTTAGATACTCAGAGAAGAATGTACTGTAACAGGCATGTATAACATCAGCTGCCTTTGTCGTTAAACAGAGGCCGTCTGTTTGACCTCTAGTTTTCCCTGAATAAATGACCTTACTGACTGAAGTCCGCATTGCTGAGGTTTTTGACACGCCCCGTGGAATTAATGATTCAGTTACACAAAATCAGCCAATCAACAGACCCAATCAATCTGGTTGTGTCTGTTGGTTTTCTCTTATTCTTATACCTGTAAGCTGCTAGTAAACTGTTTGCAGAAATGTAATTACTGTCAGAAACAATAATTCAGTTTGTTATTTTAAAATTCTATTATCTTGAACCTATCTGTATGTACAAATGTGGAATGGATCACTTTGTTTAGGTGAATGAAGACTCTTCAGATCCTCAGGTACTTTTGCTACTTTGTTCTTATTTTGTTGGTGTTGTGAATGTTTTAAATGACCCTTTGTATTGTTATAAACCCAACGAGTTATCAGGGAGCTTTATCTGCCATTCCTTACATAATAAAGAGAAACCATTGTTTTGGCATCTGGCCTTGCCTTCCAGACGCTCAACACAGATTCCACCCTGTGGGAGCGACAATCTGCTAAGGCACAGTCTGCTCTGTCAGGAAGCTACCAGGCTTCCCTCCATGTGGAAGAAAGGAAGAGCTGACCAGTTGAAAGGTCACATGGAGGGGTAGTCCTGCAGGGACATGACCTGTTTCCTCCCATGATCAGCTAATGCTGTCATATTATATTTGTTGATAGTTGAGATGTGGAAGCATTCAGAAATCTGCTAATGTACTAATAACATTTTAGTAAGTTTAACAACTTCAATTTTTAAGCATTTCTGGTGGGATCCTCCCAGGAACCCCATTTCTAAACTGCTGTTATTCCATCCACTGTAGTGCTATATTCATCAGCAATCACCAGTAAACCTGCACACTGAAAGTGATGTACTCTGTGGGTTCTTTAAGCAATGATGGAGCTTGGTCATTCAGAGCTTTTTGTGTGTGAAAATTTTCAATTTCTACTTAACATATAACAGGAAGCCAACAGAGGAAATATAATCCTAGAAATATGACATCTTTCCTAATTCTCAACACCGACTGCAGGATGTTAAAACAGCTGAAGACTTTGGTGTCTTTTTAGAACTTTGAGATAATAATTATTTCCAACAATAGTCCAACATCGACATAACAAATGCAAGGGCCATATTTTTGCATTACATTTGTAAAGAGTATTCCTAATTTGCCAGTGTTATTTAAACTGAAGTTAGAGCTCATAGACACTTGTTTTATCTTGGAGTTAAAAGGCATGTCCTGGATAAAAGTAAGGCTCCCAACACTAGTACTGATAACCCATAGATGCAATCCATGGAACAATTTACTAGATGGTGTGTGTCCAATGTGTTTAACTCCAAGCATTGATTTGAATTAATTTAGTTTCAGGTCTTTACATCTTTAAGGCATTGATCCACCAGATACAACAGGCATCTAGAATTAGTAACATTTATCATTAACAACAGGTTCTCTGGTTTTAGAGTCCAGATATGTTCTAACTCAGTCTCGCCTCCTGTCTCTCAGGGAGCATCAGCTGCAGTCAGAAGAAAAGTAATCCAACAGAAGTTCTACAGATGCTCTCCTCCACTCGCCTCAGCCTCAGGAGTCTGGCTACCAAAGCCAAGGTACAAGTTCTGATGAATTATTGTGCTGAACACAGAAACCTCCATTAGGGTTAAGAGTTTATACAAGAATAACAGCAGACAACAACTTAAAATGGCTTGAAGCAGATGCTGGCCTCAGTGTTACTGTGGTTGGAATGATGGTAGCATGAGCAAGCTTCATCAACTCCTCTATGAAACGTTTTTCAGCTGTTTTAAGAAGCAGCTGCAGTGTGGTTCCAGCATGCAGACAGCGCTGATGTTTAATGCAACAAAGAATATGACATGTTTTGATGTCTTCTGCATTGTGGTCTTACAGCAAATCCACACCGATGTTGCAACGGGGGAAGTCCATCCTGATCTACAAGGTAGCGTTGCTGCTCTGGAACAGCTGATTACAGAGCTGCAAGAGCTGAGTGGGAGATTACAGAACAAATCCCAGTAACTGTTCTCAGACGTGACATTTTCTTTACATATATGAACTTCTCAGCTGTGATCAGTGTCTGATGGAAACTATGCTTCCTGTCATCTGCATGCTTATCATGAAGTTTTTATACCTTTGTCTACAATATAATGTAAATGGTTGTTGTAAAGCATGAAAACGTAAAGTTAATAATAAAATTTGGGAAAGCCCTGATGATGATGTCATGATTTTTGCAAGATTCTGATAAATTAATTCACAGCATTGGAGGCAAACATCAAATTGCTTCCTCGTGTGACGACATGGGATAATCAAGAGAAATACTCTAAGATATCAGGTGGCACCTCCACAAGTCTGATTCATTCTTCAGCAGAGTTTCCAGATGCCTGAAGGTGCCACATTCATCTGTTCAAACAGTTATATAAAAGTATAAACCGTATGGGAATGTCTAGACTTAGCGTTCAGGAAGGAGACTGGTTCTAAGACCCAAAGATGAATGTATTTTGCTTGTCAAAGCAGATGCTGACTGAAGCTGTCCACAATGAATTTAAGCATACCACTAAATGAGTTACAAAGTAGCTCTAGGGCAGAGTCCAGGTTCTGACCATCACCAACCCCTGATCTCAGTCCCAAAGTAAATTTGTGTAAAAAACTGAAAAGCTGTGTCCAGGGAAAGCGACCAACAAATCTAACTTGTAGTATCAGTTCTGTCAGAGGGAATGGCGCCAAATTCCAGCAAACTATTGAGAGAAGCTTGTGGCAGGAAACCTGAAACACTTGACCCAGGTAACACAGGTCATTTCATCAAAGTGAACAAGTAAAAAAAACTTTGTTCATCATCATGCTGCAGTCGAAGAAAATCTGTCTCCAACTTTCAGTTAAAGTCAGACTTCAGATATTCTTAGTCTTTGCTTAAAAATCAAATGAGTTTTAGAAAAAGAAAAAAGAACAATGCTAAAACATTTGTTCATGAAACACATGATGAGCCCCAGCTGTTAAGGTTTGTGGACTGAAATTATAACATCTTTTAGTTGCTTTTGAAAAATGTGCTCAAAAATATTCACTTTGGTTTGCAAGAAAGAATTAGTCTGTAAATAAAGAGGCACTAAGTATTACAGAAAATGTGAGCTTCCATTCTGTCAGAAACAGCTCTCATTGCAGGACAGACAGTCAAGTCAAGTCAGTGTTACGGGGTGGCACATATGAGAAAAGAAGGGAGCGTTTTGTCCTCAAAGTTGGCGTGTTCTCTCTGTTCACCACAACGGACTGGCACAGCGCCCCCATTACTGCGGCAGACACTCCGATCCGTCCATCGATCTCCCGCTCCATTCTTCCCTCACTCGTGAACAAGACCCCGAGATACTTGAACTCCTCCACTTGAGGCAGCAACTCCCCTCCAACCTGAAGAGGACAAGTCACCCTTTTCCGGTCGAGAACCATGGCCTCGGACTTGGAGGAGCTGATCTTCATCCCAGCTGCTTCACACTCGGCTTCGAACCGCCCCAGTGCATGCTGTAGGACTTGGCTAGAGGGGGCCAGCAAGACCACGTCATCTGCAAAAAGAAGAGACGAAATCCACTGGTCCCCAAACCAAACAACCAAACTTGTTCACGAGTGAGGGAAGAATGGAGCGGGAGATTGACAGACGGATCGTGCGGCTGCCGCAATAATGGGGGCGCTGTGCCGGTCCGTTGTGGTGAAGAGAGAGCTGAAGCTCTCGATTTACCGGTCGGTCTACGTTCCTACCCTCACCTATGGGCATGAACTTTGGGTCATGACCGAAAGAACGAGATCCCGGATACAAGCGGCTGAAATGAGCTTCCTCCGTAAGGTGGCCGGGCACTCCCTTAGAGATAGGGTGAGGAGCTCGGCCATCCGGGAGGGGCTCGGAGTAGAACCGCTGCTCCTCCACGGCGTGAGATGGACAGTGTAAGGGTCTGAGCCAGTTTGAAAAAGGCCTCATTGATCCAGGTGGGGGAGTGAAGGCCGGTCCAACAGACAAGTTACTGCAGCTCAGATTACTGATGAAAGCTGGGAGAATACCCAGTGCACTAATTTATTGGGTATGAAGCTCCATAGCTGCAGACCAGCCAGGGTGCATCTGCTGACCTCTGCTGCTAAAGAGTTGCATTTCTTTTACATTATGTGGATTGCCAGGTGCCTGTGCATTGTTGACCTGGGAAGCACATGGCACCAGGATGCATTATGGGAGGAAGGCATGCTGGCAGACACGGTGTGATGCTATGAGCAAAGTTCTATCGGGAGACTTTGGGTCATGCTATCCATGTAGATATAACTTTGACACGTCTCACCAATTCAAGCATTGTTTCTGACCATGCACATCTTTTCACAGAAACTTTGTTCCCTGTTGGTTTTGACCTTTTTCAGCAGAATAATGCACACTGCCACTGAAAATAAATGCTTCAGGAGATGTTTGAGGAGCACCAAAACGAATTTGACATCTGCAAGCTGGAGGCCCCATCTTGCAACATGCAAGATTTTAAGGACCTACTCGTAGCTTCTTGTTGCCAGTCACAGCACCCCTTCAGTAGAGTCTGTGCCTTGATGGATCGGGTGCTTGATGCTTGACATTAGAATGAGGACCAAACACACTATTAGGCAGTTGGTCATAATATTATGTCCAATTGGTTTATTTCCTTTATTTTGAAAGTCAAACATTTCCAGCTGAGTTCCATTTACCTTAGCTTTATGTTTGAAAACTTTGCTAATAACTTTTTTTCCGTTTACTGTCATTCAAACAAAAAAATGAGTATCGCCCCAATAGTTAAATAGTGTGAGATTTATTTAATGACAAAATTTTATGGTTTAAATGAAACACAAGTAAAAAATCTGGAATAAATGAAACTATTGAAAAGAAATTGTATGCCGCATTCTATTTCTACTCAGAAGTTGAAATTTCCGAAACTCAAGATGGCAAAATGGGGCTGTAACATGGAACAGTTGTTACCATTGTTGCCCTACAACAAGGTTCTTGGCTTGATAGCCTGGCTGGAGCCTTTCTATAGGCAGTTTGCAGGGCTCGTACTGGTGCTTGAAATCTTTGAAAATGCTTGAATTTTAACAATGTGTTTTCAAGGTTTGGAAGGTGCTTGATATTCTAACCCAACAGTTTTGTAGTCATGACCACTCTTAACAGTTTGATTAAAAACGTCAATTTGATATTTTCATGTCAAAGGCACCAAAATGGAGAGGATCATTTAGCCTTTAATGAGGTCTCAGAAAGCTTTGCTGCCGCTCAGAGTGGGTTTGCTCCTTTTCGTAATACCGGCGTGTGAGCAGTAGACATCACCTGATGAAAACACCAGCCACTGGACCGGCGGCATCCTCTGGCATAGCTATGAAGCAGATCTATGGCGTCACATTCCTGCCAAAAATCAGAGGAACGTATTAAGCAATCACGACAGCGCATTTTTTAATCGAGAGCGCGCATAACTCTGATCGGGGGCGTGCACCTTTATTCAAGAGCCTTTGAACGCAGCTTCTGCCTCCAACTGACAAGTACGCCCACTAAACAGCAAGAGAGCGTAATTTTTCTGCGAGAACGAATTTATGGGTGCAGGGGGCGTGTTTTTCTGCTCGCCGTGCTGCGTTCAAAGGCTCTCGAATAAAGGTGCATGCCCACGATCAGAGCTATGCGCTCTCTCGATTAAAAGATGCGCTGTTGTGATTGCTTAATATGTTCCTCGGATTTTTGGCAGGAATGTGACGCCATACAGACCTACTTTGAGCGCGTAATTGTGGCTTGCAAGTCGCGCACGTCTCCAGTGAGTAGGAGATAACAGCATGCCAGGCGATTGTCGTCTTAATGACCGCTGACTCGAAAGGCTGGACACAATACATTGTTGAAACGAGGACCAAATCCTCAAATAGCTCCCTGCAACATGTGAAAGAAGGACCTGTAGCTTTGATGGAAGGGTCTTCGTTCTCAAGCAGTCAGCTATAGTAGTAGGAGGATATTTACATTTAAGCTAGCTTACTACTTTGCAGGTAAATTGCAAATTGTTGAAGGATGGATCGAGCTTTGGTTTTAGATTCACTTTGTAACTTAAAGGGTCTCTTTATTTTCATGACTGTTTACATTGTAGATTCTTATGAGGGGTCAAAGTAATAGAAATTAATTGAAGTAAATTAAAGGTGTGAAATACTGAACATGGTAAAATTGAGTGCCATAAAAACCAACATGTGATTAATAAAGCCTGTGTGAAAATCAGAATCCGTCAATTTGAAGGTCATTAAAATGACATAGTAAATATTAACGGTGCAAAGAGGATTGGGTGGCGGGCGAAGGCGGAGACCTCGGCGGCCCGATCCCCGGATGCTTAGGGTGGCTCTAGGGACGTGGAATGTCACCTCGCTGGGGGGGGAGGAGCCTGAGCTTGTGCGGGAGGTCGAGAGATATCGACTAGAAATAGTCGGGCTCGCCTCCACGCACAGCGTGGGGTCTGGAACCCGTCTCCTTGAGAGGGGCTGGACTCTCTTCTACTCTGGAGTGGCCCACGGGGTGAGGCGGCGGGCTGGGGTGGGTTTGCTTGTTGCCCCCTAGCTCAGCCGTCTAGTGTTGGGGTTTACCCCGGTGGATGAGAGGGTCGCATCCCTGCGCCTTCGGGTCGGGGATAGGTCTCTGACTGTCGTTTCGGCCTACGGGCCGAGCGGTAGTGCAGAGTACCCGGCCTTCTTGGTGTCCCTGTCGGGGGTGCTGGATAGTGCCCCTCCCGGGGACTCCATTATTCTGCTGGGGGACTTCAACGCCCACGTGGGAAACGACAGTGACACCTGGAGAGGCGTGATCGGGAGGAATGGCCTCCCCGATCTGAATCCGAGTGGTGTTTTGTTATTGGACTTCTGTGCTAGTCACGGATTGTCCATTATGAACACCATGTTCAAGCATAAGGGTGTTCATCAGTGCACTTGGCACCAGGACACCCTAGGCAGGAGGTCAATGATCGACTTTGTTGTCGTATCATCAGACCTTCAGCCGCATGTTTTGGACACTCAGGTGAAGAGAGGGGCTGAGCTGTCCACTGATCACCACCTGGTGGTTAGTTGGATCCGCTGGAGGAGGAGAAAGCCGGACAGACTTGGCAGGCCCAAGCGCATAGTGAGGGTCTGCTGGGAACGTCTGGCGGAGCCCTCGGCCAGGGATGTATTCAACTCCCACCTCCGGGAGAGCTTTGACCAGATTCCGGGGGATGTTGGAGACATAGAGTCCGAGTGAAACCAGTTCCCCCCCATCTTTTGTCGATGTGCTGCCCGTAGGCGCGGCCGTAAGGTTGCGTTGCCTGCTAGCGGCAACCCCAAAACCCCAGGGGTGGACACGGCATAAGGGATGCTGTCAAGCAAGAAGGAGTCCTAGGCGGTGGGGGCTTGGGGGGACCCGAGGTGGCGACGGGTCCCGAAGGCCAAGCTTTGCTGGGGCCCGGGCTGGGGCGAGGAAAAAAACTCGGGCCGGGGGAGGATTTCGGGGGGGCCATGGAGAAGGACTACCGGTTGGCCTCTAAGCGATTCTGGAAAAATTCCGCGCCTAGGGGGGGAAAAGCAGTGCTTCGCCAACATGTTTAAGTGGGGGTGGGGGGGTTGCTGACCTGACTGAGGCCCTTATCGGGCGGTGGAAGGAAAAACTTCGAGGTCCCCCTCAACCCTCCCACACGTTTCCCCTGGGGGAAATAGAGGTGGGGACTCGGGGTTGGCTCTATATAAACCCAGCCTAAAAGTCCCCGAGGTATTTAAAAAAAGCTCCACGGTGGCAAGGCTTCGGGGGGGGGAGAGATCCGCCCGAGACCTCAAATCTCGGAGTTTGGGTGTCTGTTGACACGCCCTTCAACTTTGCAGGCGGGGGGACAGTGCCCCGGACTGGCAGAGGGGTGGGGGTCCCCCTTCAAAGAAGGGGGGGGACGGGGGGGTGTGTTCCCAACACAGGGGGATCACACCCCTCACCCTCATGGTAAGGCTAGCCGGGTTTTGGGGAGGGGAGAGTCCGGCCAATAGTGGGGGGGACCTCGGTTCGGAGGAGCAGGTGGTTTTCGCCCCCGGCCGGGAACAGGGGACCAGCCTATACCCCTACAGGGTCCGAGGGTTCATGGGAGTTTCCCAACCAGGTCCACATGGTTTTGGGGCCCTGGAGAAAGATTCGGGTGTGTACCTCGTGATGCCTTGTGGGGGGTGCCCAGCAGTATGGAATCGGGGGCCCCCTTTTTTAGGGGCCATCCCGGGCCCGTACGAGCGGTGCAGGAGTTTGGTCCCCATTGCGGCACAAATCGGACCCGTTCCGGTGCATGTTGGACCCCCCGGGCAGGGTGCCCTTTGTCACCGGTCCGTTCAAACTTTTTTGGGAAAAGGTTTTTAGAGCACCAAGGCCCGGGGGGGTTGTTTGGGACCCCGTGGATTTTGTCTCTTTTTTTTTGCAGAGACGGGGCTTGCGGCCCCCCCTAGCCCCAAAAATTACACATGGCCCCGGGGGGGTTTCCAGCCGGGTGTGAACGGCGGGATGAAGTCAGCTCCCCAAGTCGGAGGCCCTGGACTCGACCGAAAAATGGGGCTTGTCCTCTTCAGGTTGGAGGAGAGTTCCTGCCTCAAGTGGGGAGTTAAAATATTTGGGGGGCTTTTTCACGAAATGAGGGAAAAAAAAGGGGCGGGGGATCGAGGAGGAGGTGCGGCTGTGCAGTAATAGGGGCACTGTGCCCGGGCCGTTTGGGAAGAGCGAGCTGAGCCCAAAAACGAAGTTCGATTTACCGGGGGTCTCGTTCCTACCCACCTATAGCCATGAACTTGGGGCATGACCGAAAGAACGAGATCCCGGATACAAGCGGCTGAAATGTGCTTCCTCCGTAGGGGGGGGGCGGCACTCCCTTAGAGATAGGGTGAGGAGCTCGGCCATCCGGGATGGGCTCGGAGTAGAGCCGCTGCTCCTCAAAATCGAGAGGAACAAGTTGAGGTGGGTGGGGCATCTATACGGGGTGCTCCTGGGGCGCCTTCCTCGGGAGGTGTTCCAGACACGTCCCAGGGAGGAGGCCCAGGGGGGGGCCCAGGACACGCTGGAGGGACTATGTCTCTCGGGGGCCTGGGAACGCCTTGGGTCCCCCAAAGGAAACGGGGGAGGTGTCTGGGTGTCTCTGCTTAGTCTGCTGCCCCCCCGCCCCGGGGCCCGGAAAGCGGAAGGACGAGATACAGGTATGAGTAAATATTAAAGTTAGAAAATTTAACATTGGCCTGTTTTCTATTCACTGCCTTGATTTTACGCCTCCATTTATACTACAGTTTAATCATCCATCTCATTCACCATCCGCCATTGCTGCCCGAGCTCGACCAATCTGCTCCGACCCACAATGAATCATGGGAAATTGTTGGTCACGCACTACAAGACTGTTCTGTCTCGCCGGGGCTGCCGTATTTCGATCTACCCGAAGTAACAAAAATTATACTGTGAACGCGATGAATGATAAAACTGAAGTGGTAAAAAGGGAGGCGCTAAAATCAAGGCAATGAATGAAAACGGGCAACGTTAAATTTGATATTAATATTTATAACATTAATATTTACCATGTTATCATTTAAATGACATCCAAATTGACGGATTCTGATTTTCACAGAGGCGTTAATCATGTGTTGGTTTTTATGGCACCAAATTTTACCATGATTCATACCTTCAATTCATTTCAAGTTAATTTTTGTTTCTTTGACCCCTCATAAATTCTCACCAAAGGCAACGAAACTGTGAATGAACACACATGAAGTTATAAACTAAAAAAGGGTGAAATAATTCTAAACATTTTTATATTTTAGATTCTTCAAAATAGCCACCTTTTGATTACTGCTTTGCACTCTTAGCGTTCTCTCCATGAGCTTCATGGGGTGGTCACCTGAAATGGTTTTCCAAAGAGTCTTAAAAGAACTTCCCAGAAGTTCAATAAGAGATGGCCAAAGGTTAATATTTCAGTCACCGCAGCAGAGGGCAGCTACTTTAAGGAATCTAAAATATAAAACATATTTAAAGTTATTTTACAATTTTTTGTTTGCTACATAATACCATATGTGTTTATTAACAGCTGTCAAAATGAGGT